>JARQOC010000004.1:559196351-559289475 GCA_033576535.1 Allobates femoralis
TTGCAGTAAATAGTTTCCTCTGTAACAAAGAAGTGGAATCCCCCTCCAATAGATATTTACTGCTCACCGCACAGTAAATAAGTGCATTTCCCTCTAAAATAACTAAGCATGGCTTCCCATGCAGTAGGCACTTCCTCTTTAGTAAATACTATATGTAGAGCTCCCTATTGCATTAGGCCATGACATAACTTGAAGCTCATGGGCTCCAATGCAAAAGCTCCAATGGGGCCACAAATTATTGCAAATTTTTAATGGCATTAGCCTTTTTTCTATAGGCCAAAAAACTTTTGGGGCCCCCTAGACTCCAGGGCCTGGGTGCGACCTGTTGTAGTTATGCTCCTGGGATTAGATAAGCGTTGCTCCTTCTGCATTAAATATATCCATGAGTACAAGGTAAGTAATAGCTCTACCAGTAAATGTGCATATCTTCCCCTGCAGTAAATATGTATAGGTCCATTACAGAACTTATAGCTCACTGGTAGACATTATATATTTTTTTTTTTTTTTTTTTAATAATTCTTAAACAAACCTATCACAATATACCTGTGGTCTGATCTATTGGCAACATGTAGAGGAGAATCTGAGCAGAATGATAAATAGGTTTGTGGGGAAAGATTCAATTTACCTTTATTTTATTCATTGAAGTGCATGATGTTTGTATGCATGAGTCCAGTGGGCGGTCCTAGAAGTGATTGGCAGCTATTGCTACATGCACTGTCATACAGGGAAGCTTGTCAGTCACTGAGTTGGCAACCCATTGGATTTATATACATATAATGTGGATTTCAATGAATAATATGCACATTTTGGGTTGGACTCATGTGACTTACTTTCTCTCATCAGAGAAAATCAGTCCGATTATGCTCATCAGGGGCGGACCTACCGTGGTGCAGCTGGTTCAGCTGCAGCAGGGCCCCGACCAGCTAGGGGGCCCCTCAAGCCTGCAGGGGGGCCCCCAGCAGACCTCCGTAACCCAATGTCAGAGGAGAGGAGGGTCAGGCTTCCTGCTTCCCTTGCCTGATCCCGCCCCTCCTACCCTCTGCCGCCCCAGCTCCCAGAATGCACTCAGCGCAGCTCAGCAGGTAGGAGAGCCGCGCATCACTAATAAACGCCAACCCCGCACCTCACTGACGGCCGCCAGCACACACACCCCCACTACCGCTCCTCATCAACGGCCGCCAGCACCCCCCAAATCACCCCCCCCATTCCTCACCCTCACCATGGCTGCACCAGGGCCCTCTGGACTCAAGGTCCGCCACTGATGCTCATCATACTGTGATAAGATTATGACCAGAGTTTGATCAGAGTGTGATTATTGGGTGATATGATTTTCTCAGACGTAAAGAAGATAGAAAAAAAAAGTCTCCATCTTCTCCATTAGACTTTATACATGTGTGGTCCGATTTTTTTTTCCATGAACCCTTTGACTTGTATGGCCGAGTGCAGTCCACTTTGCAGATTCAGATTTTTTTAATTGGAAATAGGAAATCTGCTGGTAAAATGATCCATGTGCAAATCAGCTGGTAAAATTATCAAAAGTAAATGAATGTATTGTACTCACTCACTGTTATTGTGCTAGACAGGCAAATCACTGTGTGGTCCGGCTCTTACACCCAACAGACAAAATAAGGACCACTGACACCAGCATCCAACACTCAGGGACCAGGAGCCCCTGGAATCTGAGAGCAACCTAACTCTGTGTTGGAGATCTCCAGCACGACGGAGACCGTATGACACCTGCTGTTGGCCGACCGCCAAAGACATAGGTGATCTGGTCTCACAATTAGTCCTCCTACTGACTGCTGCACTGAACACATGACACTACACCAGACAGTGAGGAGTAAATAAATGGATAGCAAAAAGTTGAAAAAGTGAAGATGGATTAGGTGCTAAAGGAGTGATGGTACAAAAGACAAGTTTTCTGGGCCCTACCCATTTTAGGGATTTGGCATCCCCTTCATCAGGCGAAAATTTTTCCTTGGAATGACTTATCAAGGGGAATAAAATTGAACTTCTGTGTGACCCCATAAAGCAACATTGGTCCGAGTGTGATACAATGTTTTGTTGGATTGTGCTCGGACTGAAAATACGATGGTGTGAAAGAGCCTCACAGAAAATGTTCCAAGAAAAATATATATGAATCTGATTAAGTACTCCTACTTGATATCATCTGTAATGCAGTGGCTAGCTGCATTGCAAATACCAGTATATATCACAAAGGTCACTATGGGACTTTGGGTGCCATAAGGGTTAATGCATTACAAGTGGCGAGCTTGCTAGTTAGCAGAAGGACATGGGTGTGTCTGGCAAACCTGAAACCTCTCAAGGTGTGTCTCATGTGGAACAGATGGGATATAGTCCAGCTTCCTATTTGGTTATATGTTCTTTTGGGTTTGCAGCAGCCATGTTGCCAGAAGCACAAGGTGGAGAATCCATGTGTGCAGAGCTTTGTGTAGCTCTCCAGTTCCTCTCGCTCAGTGTTTGGAGCTGCCATTTTCCTGTAAGGCACCTGGGATGAAATGCTTGTGAGTCGGTCGACAGGGTAGGGGGTACTCGGATACCGGGACAGGGGGTTCACTTTGGTGGGGATCACGGCTGGTCGGTTCCCGGTTCCATGCCCTGGACCCTCAGTGGCGGGGTGGGGTTGATGACGATGGGGGATTTGTAACGTGACGCCACCTGTGGTACCTGGTAATAGGTTTGCAAGTGCTGTGGCCAGCCGCTGAGGTGATGGAAATGCAGCTTTGGTAGTACAGCTCCCCATAGGTGAAGCTTTCCTCAGGGCAGCGGGGTGGAAGATGGGGGTTGTAGCCCTCACCTCTGTGATGCTGTAGAGGCCCTCCGGGCGACAGATGACAGGAGAAAGACACCAGATCAAGTCAAACAGTTCTTTACTTGCACTAGTTGGAATCAGTACATGATACAGTCTGGGTAAACCGGGGGCCGTAGCTGCGGATCTTGGAGGTTTTTCCAGAGTCTGGCAGAGGTCTTATAGGCGTTCCTGGTCCTGTTCCTCTCTCTGTGCTCCCCCTCGTAAGTCAAATCTCTAGCCCTCGGGGTCTGTAACCTAGAGTCTCTTACTTCTCAGTGTCGTGAACCCAGCTGCGAACTGGTGTTGGACTACTTGAGGGGTGCTGTGGCTCCCTTAGGTCGGGCCCACAGCCTGCCGGCCTACAGTTAGGGGTAGACCGTAACTAGCCGCCTCGGTTCCGATGTGGTGACCTGGGTCTCCAGCTGGCTCTGACCAGTCTTGGAGTGGCCCCCTTCTATGTCTGGGTTACCCCTATCCTAAGAGGTGCCCTCCTTTCACGGTAGCAGGGTCCCCTTCTTCCATCTTCCTTGCTGTCTCACACCGTCTGCTTACTGTCACTCCTCGTCTCCCGTTCATCTAGGCTCCACCCCCTGGGACCTACTGAATATATGGTCCCCTGTACTAAGGTGGCCTACTGTACGGGTGTTGGGGTGCAGACTCAGTAGGGTCACCATATCCACGGCTACGGAGGCACTATACCTTCTGTTTGGGGTGCAGTACCTCTCTGTTGTGACTTGCAATAGGGGCACCACACTTAGAAGTGGCTGTAGCCCTGGAAGGCACGCGGTGAGGAGATCAGGGATGTGTGGAGATCCTGGAGTATCTCTCTCTGTTTTCAGGATTGGTGGACTGAGAGGTCAGTGAGTGGAGGTAGTGATTCCTTCACTGAGACAGTGTAACGGACTGTGTAAATACGGCCAGGCATGTTTATTGGAACAGACTAAATGTCATGCTCCGTTGATGTTAACAGACTGTATCAGAGGACCAGTGGAAGCGCCATCCCGGCGCAAAACAACTCGTTGTCCGCTCTTTCTGCTCCCTCCCTGCATCAGGTAACCCTCTACAGCAACAAAGGCTCATTTGATGTTTCTTACTGGTAGCACCCCGTGACAAATAAGCACTATGGAAAAATGCCATTTGTATATGGTGGGACGGCAATTTGCAGGGCTTGTATATGTGTGGTTTCATGCTCCTTTGTTATTTAGACTGTATCATGTATGAGGTTTCAGATGTGTAATAAACCGAAAGGACTTTATTTTACTGTAAAAACGTGCCTGTTTGCCTCAATCTTAATATAATATTTTTTATAATATTTATTCATTTATATAGTGCTATTAATTCCATAGCACTTTACATACATCAGTAATGCTGTCTCTCTTGGAGCTCACACTCTAAACATCCTATCAGTATGTCTTTACAATGTGGAGGAAACCGGAGTGCCCGGAGGAAACCCACGCAAACACAGGGAGAACATACAAACTCCTTGCAGATGTTGTCCTTAGTGTCCTTGGTGGGAATTGAACCCAGGACCTTCAGGACCCCAGCGCTGCAAAGGCTACAGTGCTAACCACTTGAGCCACCGTGCTGCCCTAATCTTGCCACCACTTGAGTGTCCCCCAACACGCTCAGTGAGCAAATCATTACACATCCATCCTACAGATCAGATACCAATTTCAGCAAGACAGATTCCCAATAAAGATATTTTTTAGATTTCTCATAACTCTAATAAATACAGAATTTTCCAATTAACCATATGCAATATCTGCATTCCTGATGAGATACATCAGATATACCTTATATGATCCAATATTAAAAAATAATCACTAAAGATTCTCGAGGGTTAAATTATTTAGGATATTAGCTGAAAGTAGGTTCATGGGATTGAGTTTGAGAAAATGTCTAGATAATCCACCTCCTATAGCATCATGGACTGTAGGTTTAGGATGGAAATGTCGCTCAGGCATATAAAAGCTGATTAAACGTGGCAAAGCCCCTTTTTGCAGATAAGGCTTGTGCTAACGAAGGATCCCATCCGTCTTGCTGGTCCGGGCAGACTCGTGAATATTTCATACCGTTATACATCTGAGTAAGAATTGCTGAATGCGAGGTGTGAGGCTGGGGGCAGGGAATGGTGCTGATGCAGCACTCGGTGTCGCCCCGGCCTTTCAGGATATAATTAATATTACCTCGTATGAGCCTTGGAAGTGTAGTTAGTGAAGGAGGGGGAGACTTGTCAAAGGGCGAGAGGTTGGGGGGGACATCGTTACATTACAACATGAGAGGCCTCTAGAGAATGGTGATCAGATATTGCAGGACTTCAATACACAAAACTGCTCCTATTCTCTAATATCGTAATGTCCGTCCTTCCCATTATTTCCGTTGAGGAGTGGATCTCCGCAGTGCAGAACATTCCGGCTTTCCTCGCACTGCAGACTATTCTCTCAGCGATAGATCGATAGCTTTAAAGGGATGCAAACTATTACACACCATCATTCTTCTAACTGCTAGAAACCTGCAGACTACAACTCCATCAAGCCATTAGCTGCTAGGGAAACCTGACGATTATCTGGCTGTTAACTGGAAGGCTGCTTGAGAGGCCTTTTATGTGGGTCTAGCAGGAAGAAATGTGTGAAATATGGTATTAAGTAAGAAGGAATCCCCGTTGGCCTTACTCAGCCTGAAACCATTTCCTGCAAACTCAGTAGGCCTTAATACAAATGCGCTGCCACAGAATTAGGAGACATTGGGTTCCAGGGGTTATTCCTAATTCAGCATTTAAAGCTTAATGGAAGAACAAAACATGAGGTGATTTACTTATAATAAGCGTTATGGATAAAATCATATAGCACGAGCTCTGTTTGCAGTTTTTGACTTAAGAAGGCGAAGAAAACAGCTAAATTTGGCAAAAGAGTATAACTGCACATAGCAACCAATCACCGGACAGCTAAAGGGGTTGTGCCACAAATAATTGTTCATTTTTATTTATAGATCTTAGAATAAAAATAAGTTCCATAGTTGAATGTGTTAAAAAAATAATGTTCCTGTCCTGAGATATTATTGTGGCGCCCCACCATGTAGGTGCCACAAAAGGGGTACTACACCCATAACTGCAAGTGGAGTTATGGACAGTAGGTGGAACCCTATTCCCACACCCCACACTAGTCATCTGGTGGGAGGGACCCCGGGAGGGTATATAGTATCCCCGGGGGAGAAAGGGGGGTCTTTGGCCGGTCTGTCCTTGACCGTCGGTCTCGGCCTCCAAGGGTTGCAGAACTAGGAAAGTTCAGGATGGGAACCTGAGGCACGAAAGACAAAGGGAGGCAGATGAACAGATCCCAGAGCAGAAAAGAAAGAAAGAATCCAGAGAGAGTTCATCCCTACTCAGAGTAGAAACCGGGTACCGGAGCCCGCACCTGCAGGAACCTTCACGGTCTGTAGAGAATCCGTTGACCGGGGGTATCTCCAGATACGGCCCCTACTCCTAAAGCACCTACTAGAGGGGAATCAGACCCGCGGTAGCCGGCTGCGGTAATCAACAGAAGGTTCACCCAACGGGAGCAAGGGAGGTAAAGAGGAGCAGCAGGAGGTCAGATCCAACCTTCATGAGGTCTGACTTCACCGCCACTGGGAGGCAAGGGAAGAGAAAGAACAAGAACGGCACACAGAAGGGATCCATCTACCAACCATATAATCCACTTGCAGCACCCGTAGCCATTTGTCTAGTAACATCTTACTGCACTGTGAATTGTAATGACTGTTGAGTTCCAGTAAAGTACCCGGTGAAGTGACTTCTCGACTCTGCTGCATCTTTCCTTGCATGAACTGATTCCTTTCACAGAAACGCTGCCCCGGAGGTCCAGTCCTGCCTGCAGAGGACTACACCATCATTGCCACAATACCATCGACCACAGGAGGACTGTAGCGGGGCTGGTGAGCATCAACAGGTACTGCAGGTGGCGTCACGAAACAAACTTTCTATTTTATATTTTTCCCCTTATTCATTGACCACCAGGGCCAAAGTCTCAGGCAACCACCCGTGACTTCCAGACTGCCCGCCTGAGATCTGAGTACCTTGGCCTGGGTGCGTCATTATTATAAATGTGCCTCTGTGTAATGGATGTGTCTGACCATGCAGGAGCAGGTAGGATATACCACAGCTCCTGGGCAGGGGAGGAAGTAAGAGAGTATACAGACATTACAGCCGGGGATCACAGAATATAAGAGTATAGAGACATTACAGCTGGGGATCACAGAATATAAGAGTATACAGATATTACAGCAGGGGATCACAGAATATAAGAGTATACAGACATTACAGCCAGAGATCACAGAATGTAAGAGTATACAGACATTGCAGCCCGGGATCACAGAATATAAGATTATACAGATATTACAGCCCGGGATCACAGAATATTAAAGCTGGGGATCACCGAATATAAGAGTATACAGACATTACAGCCGGGGATCACAGAATATAAGAGTATACAGACATTACAGCTGGGGATCACAGAATATAAGAGTGTACAGACATTACAGCCGGGATCACAGAATATAAGAGTATACAGACATTACAGCTGGGGATCACAGAATATAAGAGTGTACAGACATTACAGCCAGGAATCACAGAATATAAGAGTATACAGACACCACAGCTGGGGATCACAGGATAGTAGAGTATACAGACATTACAGCCGGGGATGACAGCATATAAGAGTATACAGACATTACAGCCAGGGATCACAGAATGTAAGAGTATACAGACATTGCAGCCGGGGATCACAGAATATAAGAGTATACAGATATTACAACCCGGGATCACAGAATATAACAGTATACAAATACGGTATTAAAGCTGGGGATCACTGAATATAAGAGTATACAGACACTACAGCTGGGGATCACAGAATATAACATTATACAGATTTTACAGCTGGGGATTACCGAATATAAGAGTATACAGACATTACAGCCGGGGATCACAGAATATAAGAGTATACAGACATTACAGCCGGGGATCACAGAATGTAAGAGTATACAGATATTACAGCTGGGGATCACAGAATATAAGAGTATACAGACATTACAGCCGGGGATCACAGAATGTAAGAGTATACAGACATTACACCCGGGGATCACAGAATGTAAGAGTATACAGATATTACAGCTGGGGATCACAGAATATAAGAGTATACAGACATTACAGCTGGGGATCACAGAATATAAGAATATACAGACATTACAGCAGGGGATCACAGAATATAAGAGTATACAGACATTACAGCCAGGGATCACAGAATATAAGAGTATACAGACATTACAGCCGGGGATCACAGAATATAAGAGTATACAGACATTACAGCCGGGGATCACAGAATATAAGAGTATACAGACATTACAGCCGGGGATCACAGAATATAAGAGTATGCAGACATTACAGCTGGGGATCACAGAATGTAAGAGTATACAGATATTACAGCCGGAGATCACAGAATATAAGAGTATACAGACATTACAGCCAGGGATCACAGAATATAAGAGTATACAGACATTACAGCCAGGGATCACAGAATGTAAGAGTATACAGATATTACAGCCGGGGATCACAGAATATAAGAGTATACAGACATTACAGCCGGGGATCACAGAATATAAGAGTATACAGATATTACAGCTGGGGATCACAGAATATAAGAGTATACAGACATTACAGCCAGGGATCACAGAATATAAGAGTATACAGACATTACAGCCGGGGATCACAGAATGGAAGAGTATACAGACATTACAGCTGGGGATCACAGAATATAAGAGTATACAGATATTACAGCTGGGGATCACAGAATATAAGAGTATACAGACATTACAGCCAGGGATCACAGAATATAAGAGTATACAGACATTACAGCCGGGGATCACAGAATGGAAGAGTATACAGATATTACAGCCGGAGATCACAGAATAAAAGAGTATACAGACAATACAGCTGGGGATCACAGAATATAAGAGTATGCAGATATTACAGCTGGAGATCACAGAATATAAGAGTATACAGACATTACAGCCAGGGATCACAGAATATAAGAGTATACAGACATTACAGCCGGGATCACAGAATGGAAGAGTATACAGACATTACAGCCGGAGATCACAGAATATAAGAGTATACAGACAATACAGCTGGGGATCACAGACAACCCCTTTCATTTTTCTTACATTTTTCATTCAGAATTCTGGAGATGGAGAGGGAGGGGCCAGAGGCAAACACCAGTAGAGGTGGATAAAAAAGTGCATTAGGGCATTGGGGTCTTACCCAGATAAAACTTTAAAAGACATATGAAGTTAGTACTCTCACCATGTGAGGTTGTGTGACACACAACCTGTGGAAAAGGCATAACCAACTGCTGCAGAATCCAAACACCAAAAGTCAGAAACAAATGTACAGGAACCAGGATAAAAAAGTGGATTTTAATCTGCAGCACTGTGACAAGATGAAGATTAAGATACACTGCAGTAAAGTATGGTGGTTTATTTTGACGCCTTTCAAAGTCAACCTTGCTTCTTGTTCCGGAAATGCCACCCAAAAAAATGATGACGGCCTTTCTGAAGGTTTGCTTTGAAAGGCGTCAAAATAAACCACCATGCTTTACTTCAGTGTATCTGGATCTTCATCTTTTCACAGCGGCGCAGATTTAAACCCACTTTTTATTCTGGTTCCAGAGTTAAATATAGACATTCTACTGCAACTTTCATAGAACTTTATGAGCATTGACTCGTATCTCTTACCTCAGTAATGAGAAAGTCTGTGTTCACTGAAGACACATTTTGCCTGTGAATTTAGAATTTTCAGAATGAAAGATCCAGAATGAAAATGAAGTGGATTTGTATAATTTCCTTAATAAGATACATTTATCTAATATATACTTACCTAGTGGCATCTGTCTCCAACTTCCAGTGAGATGAGGCTATATCCCAGAATCCCCTGTGTCACTGGAAGCATGCAGGAAGCCATATTATGACATCCAAGTGATTGGTGCTCCAATCTGATGCCCGCTAGCGGTACCACCAGTGAGACATAGATGTTTCAGAGCCAGCCGCCTGCCTGCCCTTCACATGCCACACACCTGCTAATGCTATACCCACCGTCTGACATCCCCGCTGCACCACTGTACCCACCGCCGCTCACCGCCACTAGGAAAATCCAAAGCTCTGTCTGCGGCCTGTGCTGAAAAAGATGGGGTGCATGTGCCCTCTGTTGGCTACAGATGGTGCTACACCCCATCTGCTTCTGCAAAGGTCGCAGAAAGAGCCTCAGAGTTTCCTAGCGGCTGTGGGCAGTGCTGGGTGCAGACACACACACACATACACACACACACGTGAATACATGCACACATAGGCCATGTTCACACACATGCATTTTTTTGCCGATCCCTGCATTTTTTGGCCTGTTAAAAAAAACGCAGGTGCGTTAACGCAGGGTACATTTGAGTGTACATGCGTTCTTCAGCCCCACTTGCGTTTTTTTCCCCCAGTCCAAAAAACGCTGCATGCATTTGGGTGCTGTAATGAAACGCATGTGCGTTTTCCCAAAAACGCATGTGTTTTTTTAACATGGGCCCCTATGGGAAACGCATGCGTTAACGCAGGTGCCTATATGTGCCCTGCGTTAACGCATGCGTTTCCCATAGGGGCCCATGTTAAAAAAACGCATGCGTTTTTGGGAAAACACACATGCGTTTCTATAACATGGGGCCCTATGGGAAACGCATGCGTTTTTAAAAGGCACATTTATGCACCCTGCGTTAATGCTTGCATTTTTGCCTGCATTTTTGGTGAAAAAATGACTAAGTCCAAAAACGTGGCAAATCCTTTCAGACACACAAGGGACATTTTTTAGCACTCTTAAAAAAACGCAAGTGCTTTTAAGAGTGCTAAAAAAAACGCAAATTGTGTGTGAACATGGCCATACATACAAGCATATACATGCGCACAAACATGTATACAAGTGCATACATGCACATACCGGAACACATAAAGACACATACAGACACATACACATGTGCACACACATACATATACTTGCACATGCATACATATACATGCACACACATACATACATGCAATTCATGCACATACACATACATACACACATGCACACATGCATATACATACATATGCACACATGCACATACATGCACACATTCACACACATACATATACACAGACATGCACAGATACATGCATACACATATACACACATACATACATGCACACACATGCACACACACAGGGGGAAAACAGCCATCGCCCCTAGCACCACAAGGTCCATCCACATTGTGATGTCACTGTCCTCCCGATAGCATCGGGCTCACATCTAGTTGTTATGTTATTGGTACAATATTATATTGCTATATTAAGATAAATCATCTCATTTTATGCACACTTTTTATAAAAAGAAGATTAAAATGACGAATACTCTTTAAATGACCCTGAAGATTTCCTGCTATTTTAAACCATAGAAGAAGTATTGATTGCATTAAAAAAAAATCCAAATATAATACACGGCTGTAAACATTCAAGTCTCTTACGGAGACATAAAAAGCTTTCTCAATGCCAGAAAAAGACTTATAAAAACAGTTGGATCCTACTGGAAACAAAGGAACTTTCACCTTAAAATGTACAAACATTTCTCAGTAGGCGACAGCTGTTTTAAAGGACAATATATCAGAAAAGTTTAATTTCAGGCATTTGATGCTCTTTATTATAATTGAACGAGCATTTGCCGAACATTTAAGCGTTTAGTTGTTTACAAATTGCCGGTATTAATATATCCACAAATGCATTTCTGCATTCCATGTGATGTACCTAGAAGAGAACCTGCTGCTTTAATTAGTGGAATAAAAAGAAAAAGAGTGAAAATTGCATAGTAAAAAGAGCAGATAGCTAGTAAAATACACATTTTAATAGCACATTAAAATTTGATAATAGTTCTGCTTCATTAGTCGATTTCTCTAGAGAGAGGTTCCAGGTAATATTACTTACAGCCAGAAGCTTTAGTAATGAGATATAAGTCTTGGGTACAGATTGAAAAAAAAAAATATATATCAATTGAAGGAGACTGGATAAATATATACTGGCGAGAAAAATATAAGTTGCTCCTTTAAGAAGGAGCAGCCATCTATGCTGTATCCGTGGTCACTTACTTAAAGGGTGTATCGATATTGTATAGTGTGTATATTGACATAATATTTATGACATATTTATTTTTCTCTCATATGGGTGGATGGCAAACTCAACTCTAGTGGCCAGTGTCAGGCAGCTGCTGCAAAGGCTAATAAAATATTGGGATGCATTAAAAGAGGCATAGATGCTCATGAGGAGAACATAGTTTTACCTCTATACAAGTCATTAGTGTGCAATTCTGGCCTCTGGTGTAGAAGAAAGACATAGTTCAACGACAGCGGGTGCAGAGAAGAGCGACCAAGGTTATTAGAGGACAGGGCAGACTGCAATACTAAGACAGGTTATTACACTTGGGGTTATTTAGTTTGGAAAAACTGAGGCTTAAGGGCTATCTTATTACAATGTACTCATAGATTTTAAGTAGTGATGGGCGAGCAGTAAAATGCTTGGGTGCTCGATGCTCGGGTTGAGTGTATTGAAATGCTCGGGTGCTCGACCCAAGCAACAAACCCAATGTTAAGCTATGGGAAAACTCGAGCATTTTTCCCGCGGCACTACCGACACTCTGCAGAAAGCCTAAAAATGTCACAAATGTATAAGTTAAGGGAGAAAGGAAGCGCACATAGAGTAGTACCTCTTATATACAGGTCCCACAGACCCCAAATGGTTAAACTCACCTGGTGTAGTTGTGAGTGTCACAACTACAATAAAAGCACACAGGAGGTCGCTGCAGGCTCCCAGCTAAGAATTAAAGAATCCAGATAAGGGTGAAAAGAGCTGGGATGTGACACTGCGCTGACCACAAAGATAAACACAGAGTTAATCACACACTGTTTATTATGTATGTGTTTCATGGAATAGGCCACTTCATCAGGGCATCTACATTCTACAAATGTATAAGAGTGCTCAAATGACATGTAATTGTCACACGGGGGAAGGGGGAGGAAGAATTCTGTGTTCCTCACCCCACCGTGTGACATGCAACGTTAACCTTAGTAGTGTGTGTGGCAGCTTCTAGCTCCTGTACATTCGCTGCTTAAGTGAAATCCAAGTGAACAAAAAAATAGCTAGCATACTCTCCTGTCCGCAGTCTCCTGGGACAATTCTTACCGGGACTTAAACAATCAGCTGATGCTGTTAGGTGACAGCATCGGCTGATTACCGGAAGATCCTGGAGTCGAGAGGACGTGCCTGCAGAGAGGTATGTTTTTTTTTCTATTGATGCAGCTGGCGTTCGAGCAGCGTACCTGCCTGCTGTACCTGGCTAGCATACATCACTCCTCTTGGATTCAGAATTTTTTGTTACTCTATATTGTCTCAACTTACTTCTGTAATAACAATTCTTCATTAAAACCTATGTTTTGTCCAATGGGAAGCTTGGCTATCTTTGATACCAATGACAATGAATGGACTGGAGACTGAACATGTCCATCTCTGCTCCATTCCCAGGTTCCAGAGCCCCATTATGGGGATCACTTGGGACCATGTGGACGTACACCTAAAGATCAGTAATTACTTTAAAAGTAACTTTTAACAGGGGCAGATATATCATTGGTGCAGCCACATAGGAGCTATTGGACCATATATTGTTCTTGCATAGGGATCTTCTTCTGTCTGTGTTCGCCAGTGATTCTTTAGGACCCAAGTGTGATTTTTTTGCTATATTGACACCATGGTGGCCACCAATATGACTTAAACTTACCTGAGATATAAGTGAATATCATCCACCAATGGGTGAAAATGCAGCAACTGTCAGCAGTACACTATAGCTGACATCCTGCTGGATCAGTCCCATTCAGTGTTCACACCAAACATGGCTGATGAAGAGACTTAAAGTGATCTTGTCATCTGATTTGGGTGTGTGAAACTAAAAGCACCACTTTTAGCAGCACTTAAAGGGATCCTGTCACCTCCAAAACGCCTCCTAAGCTTGCAAAACATGTCCCTGCACCATCCTATCACTAATCTCACACTTAATTTGTCTCCTAAAAGCATCCTGTGGAAGTGCATAAAAACGTTTTAATATTTACTCATTAGTGATTATAATTAGCAGGGCTATATTCTTTAGTCACCAGGGGGTGTTGTTTTGCAGCCTCGAGGATCCACCCTCTCTCTGTCTGTGCTGCTGTGATGTGCAGCTGAAGGCAGGACTAATGATTTGCATTCTGTGAGTGATAGAGAGAGGGGAGGGTAAAGCCTGCACAAGCAGAGCAGAGCCTCTCCTCTGACAACGTCTTCTTTTGAGTGACATCTGAATTGTGCACATGCGCAGAGGCTTCTACGGATCACACAGGTACACTGTGCACTGACGCAGAAACCTTAGCATGTCGCACATGCACACAACAGCTCAGGGCGTTGCCCGCAGAAAGGCACAGTGCGCAGGTGCAATCCCGAGAATCCTCGGCGCAGGTGTGCAACTCGGATATCATTCAGAAGAAGAGGCTGTTGGACGGCGAAAAGAGTCGGGATGGAAGGTGAGGAGAGGCGTGATGGATGTTGAGGAGAGGCAGGACGGACTGGGCTACAATCAAGCCCAACGGACTGGAAACATGTAATTATAATACAGGTCAGGAAGTTTTTAAAATGTATTTATTAAGTGTATAGGTGAAGTCAGGGCATAATAGTCACCTTAAAATGCAGCATAGGTGCTGCTGAAGGTGGCACTTTTAGTCTGAAAGGCTCAAATCAACCACTGAGGACTCTCAATTTTTCTTTTAAAGATTTTTTTGCAAAAATGGAAATATTGCATTAATTCAGTTTAGAGAATCTATTTATAGCTTGTGTTCTTGTTACTCTCTCTTACGCTGCTTTCACATCACGATTTTTGGCATCCGAGTGTATCTGTGTCAAATCGGATACACTCGGATGCAATTTTGCCTCCCATGTATTCCTATGGGGCTCGGATGTGCTCGAATGTGTCCTTTTTGTCATCCGATTTAAGCACCATCCGTAGCCTTCCGATTTAGTCACTGAGCCAATATTGCAGCCTGCTGCGATTTTGGTGTCCGTGACTAAAATCGTACACCACGGATCCATGTCGGATCCGTGATGGTCCGTAGTACTACACAATGGGAGCCTATGGACATCAGATCCGCGTCTAAATCGGATCAGATGTCGGCTCCGTGGTTATGTACTGAGCATGCCCAGAGGCAGTGCTCTGTACATAACCCTACCTGTCCCTGTCTGTCCCTGTCTGTCCCTCCTCCATCTCTGCTCACTCCTGTCCTCTATCATCTTCCCCCTGTCCTCCCCCCTGTCCTCTCCCCTCCGGTATGTTAAAAATAATAAAAGTCCTCCCAGAGGATACTTTACCTTTCCGGCGGCTCCGGTGATGCGCAGCCTCTATCTGCCGGGTACAGGACCTCTCGTGATGTCACAAAGCCGGTCAGCTGACGTGTCACCTGATCAGCTCTGTGACATCACGAGAGGTCCTTGCAGCCAGATGAACACTGTCGCATCCCCGGAGCCGCCGGAAAGGTAAAGTATCCTCTGGGAGGACTTTTATTATTTTTAACATACCGGAGGGGAGAAGACAGGGGACAGAATAGGGAATAGGACAGGGGACAGGATAGACGAGCGGGGGGAGAGGAGATAGAGGAGGGAAAGACAGGGAGAACAGGAAAGATGCAGGGAGAGACAGGGACCACAGGATCCACATGGATCCTGCATAACATCCGATTGCATGGATCCGTGGCTGTCCGGGGAATCCTGCCAAAGCACGGATCCCCACGGACAGCCACAACGTAATGATGTGAAGGCAGCCATTACATGATGATAGAACAAGCATTTGCACATACACTTTAACTACTTGTTGCAGCAACTTTGCTTCCTCAATCAACTTCTTAAAGATTTTCCAACTTTTGAAAGCATCTAAATAACTATACAAGGCAGCCAGAAATGGACAAGAAAAGCCAGATCATATTAGTAACAGTCTTGGAAACAGATAATTAATAAGTTTAATGCTATTAATGATGCTAATTAAATCTTCCTGGCTCCAGGGCGGTCAGTGTGGACAAGCGATCAGACTATAATTAGCTCATCCGTAAATTGAGGGCTGTTGACTTCTATCTGACCTTGAGACTTGTTTACAGTGGACCTTGCTGTCACTCTGTGGCTGCCGCGCTGTCACCGCTCATTCATCACATGACTGACAGCGTCCATCAACAACATAACTTCCACCAAAGCAGAATAGATCATTAGAGAGGAAAAAATGCTTTTTTTTAATAGCTCTGCATAAATGTACAATTAAAAAAGCATCTGTAGCTCTATTATTAAATCCACACATAGGGCATCTTTCTTGAGTTCTAAAAAAAAAAATAAAATATTCTAATTTAATATTAAAAAAATAATATATGATTTAGCTTTCTGCAGAGGATGTGTTGAACGGCTTCCGGCTAGAAATATGAGGCTGTATATCAACACTATGCATCATTTAAAAAAAAATAAAATAATATATTCTGTATTAAACATTGGGAATGCGGAGATGGGGCTGTGACCTAATCTCATTACTGTTACAAACTGCGGCTGTAAATGCAGATCTGAAAGCACGGTATGTGCTGCCGCGTGAACCTGGGTTCATTTTTTTACTGTTTGCGGAATTACAGCTTAAAATTCAGCTCTAGGTCTGGTAATGGTATTTTAAAAGGATATTGGTAATTTTCAATTTGCCTGTTATTTGTGTTTTGTAATGTATTTAATGAGTTACTGATAGTATGATATATTTAACTGCTGTAAACGAGGGCAGTATAGTGGAGGGAATGAAAGAGGACCGCCTGTTTCACATCTATGCGCTCACTGCGTTAGGCTGCCCTGCCTGCGCCAGCGCAAAAGAAAGCACTGGGCCATTTAGGCCTGGGGCAGCCTAGCCTGCAGTTGCGCTCAGCTGCGTTCGGTGCCCCCATTATCTCCTATGGCCGAACTCAGCTGAGCGCGTTCTCAGTATACTCAGAGGCGCAAGTGAAATTGGCAGAGCGCACGGTGCATGCGCCTGCTCTGACGCACCTGGAAACGCCCTATTGGGGCGTTTCCGGGAGCGACAGAGCAGGCGCATGCGCCGTGCGCTCTGCCAATTTCACTTGGGCTTCTCACTAGGCAGAGCGCGCCTCAGCTGTGCTCGGCCATAGGAGATAATGGAGGCACCGAGCGCAGCTGAGCGCTAATGAGGGCATGTATGCACTCCATGTGCTAAGCTGCCCCAGGCCCTAAATGCCCCTGCGCTTGCTTTTGCGCTGGCGCAGGCAGGCAGGGCAGCGTAGCGCATAGAGCGCATAGATGTGAAACAGGCTGACCTGTCACGAGGTCAAAAGCATCCAATTTTTGCTCTTGTGATATTCCGGCTGCTCCCCAAAATATTCCTTTTTAATAGTTTACCCAATATACACATTTTCATGGTCTTAACCAGCATTGCCCAAAAGGCCCCGTCACACCTGGCGACGGGTCTGGGGATGTCGCCGGCGACTGGCGGGTATGCGCATGTTTTGGGTATTATGACATCACAATGGGATATTTTGACACCATAGTGGGGTTTTATGACATCAAAATGAGGTATTATGACATCATAGTGGGGTGTTATGACATGGCAATAGAATATTATGACATCACAATGAGATATTTTGACATCACAATGGGGTGTTATGACATCATGGGTGGCGTGATGGCTCAGTGGTTAGCAGTGCAGCCTTGCAGCACTGGGATCCTGAGTTCAATTCCCACCAAGGACAACATCTGCAAGGAGTTTGTATGTTCTCCCCAGCTTCCTCCCCTGTTGTTTCTGGATCGCAGCTAGCTCCAATCTTGAAAAATCAGCAGCTGCGGCTGCAATTACAGCCATCCGGCTGCACACAGGACCGGAGGGCATATTTGGCCCTCTGGTTCTGTGTGCTGACAGCCTCGGACCGGACTGCGCTGTGGTGTGAAGCCAGCCTAACTTTGGAATTGGCACACTGATCCCAGCTTCATGCTGAGTGAATGTGGATAATAGGCATAGTAGTCCTAGGGGGAGTGACAGGTATTGCATCATATCCTGAACTCTACCCCAACCCCCTTTCCAGTAAAGAAAGTGTTACTTATTTCTGCCTTTGTCTCAGTTTGTGACTAACTGGATCTCACTCAGACCTCTGGTCATTACACTAGTTACAGATCCTCTTTGAAGGGACTTTTATTTCACGCACTTTGTCTGAAATCACACATCATAGAACCTGTCAGTCAAGCAGGAGGAAGCGGTGCTGGATGTGGAATAGAGCTGGAGTGACAAGCTTCACAACCTACCACAGATCTTCAACTTTATTTGCTGATTTCTCTGTAAGAGAGGAACGGACAGCCATGTTAAGGTATTGCTGGAATTTTCTTAGAAACAACAATATGTGTATATTAATACTTTTTTTTTTGGGGGGGGGGGCATTAATACCTGCTGGCAGAGTCCCTTTAAAGGGGTTGCACAGCATTAGAAAAAATGACTACATGGTTTGCATCAATGGCAAACACATCACTTGCATATAATTTACCCCGACACACAATACTTTTTCTCTCTTTTTCGGATCATCCTCTATGGTGTTTTAAGAGGGTGGTCTGAAAGTACCATTGATTTTAATCCTAAATCCCTATCTAATTATTGTAACAATCTAATCCCTTTTATAACATACCTTAATTAAATAGTCCCTACCATTAACACACTACTCTGTTTAACTGCTTTATTTTATTTTTACCTATTTCCATTTTGATGACATTTCATTTCAGAATCCATAGTGCATGCTGGGATACTCAAATGTGATGTTATCAGGGGCAATGGCTGCAGTTACTACCACAGCCTTTGTCCGCAAGCTGACATGGAGCATCATCAGTGACATCCATTTCAGAAGCCAAGCAAGTCCATGCAGTACTGAACATATCTCGATTATCAATACTAACTTATGTTTAGTGCACCCTCCCTTGTCATCGTATGATATTCTTTTCAATGCAAAGTGACAGTGCACTCCCTCACCTGCTCTAATGAGAAGTAACAAGTCAGCAAGAGAGCGCACTGTCAGTGTGCATTGTAAAGAGAGAACCCAATGAGAAGAGACCAGCCTTTGATACAAACATCACTTTCGCTGACATGTTTGGTCTCCACTCTCTCTGCTCACTGGGTTCTCCTCTTTGGAGCAGCAGTTCTTTGGAGGTTCAAGCCCTACGTCAAATGGTAACACTCCTGCCTCTTGGCTGCTAACACCCCAAATCCTCCCTAAAACATCAAGTTAGGGTTAACGTAAACCTTGCCTCTTTCTGCAAAGCCAGGAGTACTAGGAAATCACCGCAAAATGGCAGCTATAACATCAACATTTCCATTGTTACAGCAAAGAGTTGTAGGAAAATTACATTATATTCATTTGTTTTATATCCATAGACATGAGCTGAGAAATAATAAGTTAAATTATGCATTTCTCCCAGGTGTATTCTATAGGGGTACATATCTAACAATGGCTCATGCCCAGGCACTGGTGTTTGTAGTGGTGTCCATGGCCAGGGGAGTAACTACAACAGGTGCAGGGGTTGCAATCGCACCTGGAGCCTACGGGGCCCCAAAAGTCCCTTTGACCTATAGAAAATGACAATTGCTATTAAAGATTTGCAATAATTGGGGGGCCCCGTAGGAGCTTTTGCATCGGGGCCCATGAGCTTCAAGTTACACCACTGTCCATATCCCTACGACCACAACTATTATAAATGTCATATGGAATGTGAGGGGGTGTTATAGCTTTTGTATTGGGACTCGGAAGCTTCACACAATTTATAGGGCAGCACATTTAACAATTGCATCCAACAAACCTACATTTTTTTTCATTCCCATTGCCTAAGGCTGAGTTTGCATGTATAGATTTTTCTCTTAATCAGATTTACTTTCCCATAACTCAACCCATCAATTACTAAGAATCCGTTTACTAGCACTGCACTAACACAATAATACGATGCATGTACTAAACTATTTCAGTAATGGGAATATTACTGTACCTTAAATGTTCAGGTTTATTTGGACAGCCAAAATTGAACAAAAAAGTAAATGGACCTCGGCCAAAAAAAGGTAACAATAAAGTAACGGTAAGATGACAATTACAAATTGTTGCCAGTTTTATTAGGCTACTTCTCCCTGGGTGCACTCCATACATTGCTGACCCCTGAGGACCCCATCCCACAAAAAAAGATTACTATTTGTGCTTCTTTGTCAGCAATCATTTACTTATCAACTTTCCGCTTCACCATTTGTCCATTCAACACGGACTATCTTGAAATTTCTTAAACCGCTAATGATTTCCAAGTTGGTCATGTCCACCTACTCCTATCTTCAGAAGTTCAAGTAAATGCAACTCATCATATATTACTCAGCCTATTGCTATTCAGCATACATTTGGTCATTAAATTGTAACCTATAGACCCATATTTGGCATTTGGCCAATTTTCAAAAAAATGACTAAGCTTAGGAATGCCCAAAATAGTGCCTAAGATTTTTTTTCTCTTGCCTGCAATATTGTGATTTCCAAAAAGCAAGGGTGGCAGTTAAGCAGTAACTGCAAAGTAGACGACAACTTCTTTGTAACTTTAAAGTATATTGGTTGCTGCTTTCTGTTTTTTTTTATAGGACAGGATAACCAAGCTCAGTCTATTGTACTGAAAAATGTGCAGACAATAAAAGCATAAGGGCCAACTGAACAAATGCTACTATGGGTGCTGAGTGATGCCTGAGCTGTACATCTAGTGACAGGTCAATCAGCATTCAAAGCAACTGCTCCTATTGTACATAAACATATATATACTAGATGTGGGCTTGATGCTGTTGCATCGATAGGGTGATGACATCTTGATGGGGGCAGGCTCTGTAGAACTGGGAGCAGCAATCGTCTCTTCCCCTTGTGCGCTCTCTGCCCTGTCCGCTCTCTCTTCCCCTGTGCTGTCTTCTCCCCTCTGTGCTGTCTCCTTTGACCTGCCTCCACCCTGTGTGGTCTTTCTCCCCTGTGCCCTCTCCCCCATGTGTTATCTTCTGCCCCGTATGCTGTCTTCTTCCCTCATGTGCTCTGTCCTTTGAGCAGTCATCCCCCTGTGTGCTCTCCTCTCTGTGTGCTGTCTCTCTCACCCCTTGCTGTCTTCCCTCCTCTTGTGCTCTCTCCTTTTAGCTGTCTCCCCACTTTGTGCTTGCTCTTCCCCCAGTCTGCTCTCTCTTCCCTCTGTGCACTCTCTCTTCCCTCTGTGCACTCTCTCTTACCCCTGTGCAATCTGTTCCCCCTGTGTACTTTCTCTTCCCTTGTGCTGTCTCTCTCCCAGTGCACTGTCTCTTACACATGGTGTAATCTCTCTTCCCCCTGTGTGTTTTCTTTTCCCCCTGTGTGCTCTCTCTTCTCTCATGCACTCTCTCTTCCCAGTGTGCTGTCTGCCTCCCCATGTGCTGTCTCTGCCTTCCCATGTGCTGTCTCTTCCTGCTTTGTGTGCTTGCTCTGCCACTTGTGTGCTGTCTCTGCCCCTGGTGCTCTGTCTTTGCCCCCTTGTGCACTGTCTCTGCCTCCCTTGTGCACTGTTTTTTTCTCCCTTGTGTGCTGTTCCTTTCCCCCTTGTGCACTGTTTCTTTTACCCTTGTATGCTGTCTCATTCCCCCTTGTGCGCTGTCTCTTTCCCCCTTGTGCCATGTATCTTTGCCCCATCGTATACTGTCTATTTCCCCCTGTGCACTGTCTCCTGTCCCCTTGTGCTGTCTCTTTGCCTCCCTGTTCTGTCACTCTGCTCCTTTTGTGCAGTCTCTCTGCCTCCCTTGTGGGGTCTCCTGCCCCCCTTGTGCTGTCTCTATGTCCCCTTGTTCTGTCTCTCTGCCCTTTTGTTGTGTCTCTCTGCCTTCCTTGTGCTTTCTCAGCCTTGCCTGTGCTGTCTCTGGCACTGGGTGTGGAGCTGTAGCATCTTTTATTTGTAGAACTGTGGGGATGGGGACAGGTTCAAGACGGTGACGTCAAGTGAGGGGCAGGTTCTGTGGTGCTAGGGGCAGAGCCTTTATTTGTATTACTGCAGGGACAAGAGGATGAGGACAGGCTTATTGTGGTGATATAAATTGAGGGCAGGCTCTTCGGCACTGAGGACGGGGCAGTGGCATCATTCATTTGTAGTACTGCGAGGACGTGAGGATGGGGCTAACTGCCAGCACACTTTCAATGCACATATGACTGTCATGTTTGGTCACCTTGTCATGTAGATTGAGAGTGTGGCAGGCTCTGAGGCGGTGCTGCAGCAGCAATGGTGGAGGAGGAGGCGGAGCCAGAGAAGAGGAGGCGGCAACGATGGACTGAAGACTAGACCCGGACCCAGGGGACAGCAGCAGCATGCGGCCGGCATGTGGGCACATCACTTCTGTGTGCCAATGTGGCGGCTCCTTTTTTTTTTCTCTTTCAGGTGGTCCACTCAGGCGCCGGTCATGTGAATTGGCCAGGTGGTGAATAAAGGTTACATGTAGACAATTCCAGTCTGATAAGGCAATTATGTAAGTAGATAACATAATCACTGAAACTGTTGGCACCATGAAATTGTACGATTGATTGCAGTTACCGTAATTATTCTAAAGGCTTGGTTTGGTCCATTTTGGTGGTTTTGTGTGAAATGATATACAATTTTTCTTTTCTCCTCTACTTTTTTGTGGTGTTCCAATACACACAAAGGACATAAACATAAACACATACAATTGCAAACATTTTCTGGGACAAATACTTCATTTCTGGAACAATTTCAAGAGTGCCAACACTTTTAGCAATGACTATATATATATATATATATATATATATATATATTACTTATAAATATATATGTATATATATATATATATATGTGGCGCCCCGCAACGAGTGCGTCACAAGGGAGTATTGCAGCCGCAATATTCTCTGACAAAGCAGTGAAATAGTTAACTTTGAGATCCAACCTAACATGCAACACCTAGAACAGGGGACCAATCATAGGTCCTGGGGGGTGGAGTGTTAGGGCAGTATAACAGAACACAATAATCTAGAGCCAGAGAGAATAGCCTGGGATCTAGAGCAGAACCTAGAACACAGAGCTTGGAGAGGAGCGGGGGCTCCGCACTCCGTGCGGGCCCCTGGGCCGTCACCGGTCGGGTGTCAGCACCTGAGGCCTTAACCACCGGGACTGGGCATTTCTACACGGGTTCCCCAAAAGACTCCCGTGCCACAACTTACAGCCGGTTCACTGGTACCGAAGCTGGCAGCAGTTCACCTCTGCTACGCGAACCAGAAGAGTGGAGGATCAACCCGACCTGATATTCCTGGGCGACGCTGGCAAGAAGGAACTAAGTAGGTAGAATGGAGGAACACTGCGGATCTCTGAGGAACACTATCACTGCTGAGTCCACCCGGTCTACTACTCAACCACTGTATACCATGTATTGCCTGCTGGTTACAGTAAAGACCCGTTGCAGAGACTACCTGTGTCCGTGCTTCCTTATGAACTATCCGTCCGCACAATAAGGTAACCGCAGCTGCCGCACAACATCTTGAGCAGCTCCAGCCCCTGGGGATCACCGCTCAGCCTGTGGGGAGCGTAACATCTTGCTGCTGTCCATCCCCCGGGGGTTCCGCAGCGTCGGTAGCCCTTACCGAATCTACTCATAGGTGGCGTCACGAATAAAACAAATTAAACCCCTTTTAATCTCTTCCACAAGGACGTCTTCAAACCCTTTTGATCTGCACTACACCGGGCCCCACTACCGGCAGGCGCGGTCCACCCGTGACAAGGAGGAAGGAAGCATCGCCTGTCTAAACCGGAGTCCCGGCCACGGTGAGTCAGAAAATGGCGTCACGAACAGGATACGAGCAGGCCCGTTACCCAACGGGTATGTTGTGCTTAAACTGGACTTTATTGTCTACAATTGGACTTTGTTCGTCCCTAAAAGAACTTTCCCGCCTTTTCACCATTGGGTCAAGATGGCGCCCAAGATGGCGTTCCCGCCACAAGAAGCCGCCACGTGAAGCCCAGGAGTGAGTCAACCCCCCCTCATCGTGGGAGGGCTAAAGACAAAAGGCGCCAAACTCTTTGTCCGCCCTGATTGCTCGAATCAACCATGGGGGCGGACCCCAAAGACTTTTCCCACCATTGGACTACAAAAGCCCACAGAAAATGGGAGTGTGACAGACAGAGAGAAGACTTCCTCACCAGCTCAACCAGAACGTCTTACCGGTTGAACGGGTGTGGTTTCCCTCCAAGAAGAATGGCCAGCATGAGACTCCAAGACCTGATGCGGGAGGTCGAGGCGGAGGCCAGAGCAGCCATAAGCCAACCGGGTCCGGATCCTGCCCTTACCATAGACGGCAGCCCCGACTTCTGGCTCGAGGCTCTACAAGACCTCCGGGTGCGGTTACTAGAGACTGTGGAATGGACGATTCGCAGCTGGAGTGCGACCCTAGGCAGACGACTACACCACGCGATGCAGCAGAGCCGACCGGGTACAGCTTCTCCAAGCCCAGACGACGTCACCAGCTTCTCAACTGCCTCACCGTCGCCAACCACCTGTCCTGCTCCATCACCAGAGCCAATAGACTGTGTCATTCCGGTGGAGGCCGCAACTCGACCCGTTCCAGCGACCAATATCGCAACCGACTCCGTTCTTGAGCCGGAGCTCATACTAAGCTCCACCGAGGAACTTGATCTCTACCAGGTTCCCGCTGAGGAACCCGCGACGTGTTTCACCAGTACAGAGACTGTCGCCTGTTTTATCCCCGTACCGGAGGCTTCCCTTGCCATTGCCGAGGCCTACCTGGTAACCGGGATTGAAACACCTCTACCTGCGGAAACAGATGAAGAGGCAGGCAGCCTGGAAGCCCTGCAGGACGTCCCTATGGAAGGATCCGCAGCACCGCCGCCCCGTTGTACAACAGAACTACCTTCAACATCTCTCGCCATCGAGCAGCCTGATGTGGTCATCGAGGAAGAGGTCGGAGAGGATGACGACGAGACCCACAGCACCGCTGAGGATTTCGACACCGGGTTCGCTTGGGGAGACAACAAGGAACTTTCCACCGGGCGTACAGCTCGGGTACACTGGTCGGGTGCACTGCCGACACCTTCCCCTGTGCCGTTCCACCGGGTGCCGATACAGACAGCCCGCCAAGTTCAAGCTTCCCGCCAAACCACCAGCTCCACTACTCATCTCTACACCCCGAGCCGTAACGACGGAGATGTACGCCAGAGACGACGAGAGGAGTGGCAAGCCCGTGAACGCGCCAACATACAGGCCCGTGCCGAGGCTTGCCGCCAGCCGCCGCTGCCTGATGAACTCCGCCGTGAAGGTAGAATTTCCACCTTTAACTTAAATACCGGGTGGGGGTTCGCTTGGGAGGTGGGTTTGAATGAGGAGGTGTTTGTGGGGCGCCGGGACGTTGAGTCAAATTTGCCAAGAGGACATCCCGATCGCGACCTATACCGGGGCGATATTATCACCTACGAGCGCTACGCTTGTGTAGATGGGTGGTTCGCTATCCGGGTACGCCATCACCCTCAGAGCCAGTGACTTTAAAACTTGAACTTCCTCAATGACTCTGTTCCCGTTAATCATTGACTGTGTGATCTTGCGGCTACAGCCTGGACTCTAGTTAAAGGACAGCCAACCGCACGCCGGGTCCGCACAAAGTGATTACCTGTTTCTTTGCTTATATCATCAAAGCATACCTTTACCTGTTTTTCATTTTAATAAAAGTGTGTCATATGTGTTATAAAAATGCAAAAACCTCTGTAATGTGAGTAGTTTGACGCTTGGGGACAAGCATATTTAACCAAGGGGGAGTGTGGCACCCCGCAACGAGTGCGTCACAAGGGAGTATTGCAGCCGAAATATTCTCTGACAAAGCAGTGAAATAGTTAACTTTGAGATCCAACCTAACATGCAACACCTAGAACAGGGGACCAATCATAGGTCCTGGGGGGTGGAGTGTTAGGGCAGTATAACAGAACACAATAATCTAGAGCCAGAGAGAATAGCCTGGGATCTAGAGCAGAACCTAGAACACAGAGCTTGGAGAGGAGCGGGGGCTCCGCACTCCGTGCGGGCCCCTGGGCCGTCACCGGTCGGGTGTCAGCACCTGAGGCCTTAACCACCGGGACTGGGCATTTCTACACGGGTTCCCCAAAAGACTCCCGTGCCCACAACTTACAGCCGGTTCACTGGTACCGAAGCTGGCAGCAGTTCACCTCTGCTACGCGAACCAGAAGAGTGGAGGATCAACTTTATAGGAGCACCCCACCACCAGCCAGTTTCCAGTCGTCTAACCAGCGGTGTACCCACTGAGGGATCCAAGGCTCCCCAAAGAATCCAGAACGTACATCATGGATAGGGCATTGAAGCAGCCTCCCCGTACCCGACCTGGTATTCCTGGGCGACGCTGGCAAGAAGGAACTAAGTAGGTAGAATGGAGGAACACTGCGGATCTCTGAGGAACACTATCACTGCTGAGTCCACCCGGTCTACTACTCAACCACTGTATACCATGTATTGCCTGCTGGTTACAGTAAAGACCCGTTGCAGAGACTACCTGTGTCCGTGCTTCCTTATGAACTATCCGTCCGCACAATAAGGTAACCGCAGCTGCCGCACAACATCTTGAGCAGCTCCAGCCCCTGGGGATCACCGCTCAGCCTGTGGGGAGCGTAACATCTTGCTGCTGTCCATCCCCCGGGGGTTCCGCAGCGTCGGTAGCCCTTACCGAATCTACTCATAGGTGGCGTCACGAATAAAACAAATTAAACCCCTTTTAATCTGTTCCACAAGGACGTCTTCAAACCCTTTTGATCTGCACTACACCGGGCCCCACTACCGGCAGGCGCGGTCCACCCGTGACAAGGAGGAAGGAAGCATCGCCTGTCTAAACCGGAGTCCCGGCCACGGTGAGTCATATATATATACAAACATATGTATAATTCCATATAAGGACATTGAATATTTCGATAAAAGTGAAAATAGTCAGCTCACCATAGATAGAATCATGGAGAACTTAGTCATTGTCTTGACATACCTTGTGGGGCCACCTAAACATTATCCGGTTCAATGCACATACTATATATTAAAATCTTTTCAATGCTTTAATCCACAATCTTTAAAACATTGACTGCAAATCCATAAAAATTATCAGATACCCACGCGTTTCTGGCATTAAGTCTCCTTCCTCATGGTGTAATGGGCATTTGCTGCCAGAAATGCGTTGGTGGTATGGATTTTTTTATGGATTTTTGCTAGATGTGTTTTAAACATTTTGAAATAAAGCTTGAAGAAATATTTATATACATTAGCGTGAGCCGGACCATGTTTTCCTTATATATACAGGTGCATCTCAATGAATTAGAATATAATCATGTTGAAACATGTTAACTAGTAAATCAGTAATATATGCACCCTTTGATGTCTCATGGAATTCGACTGCACAATTTTTAACCCTTCATCCTCCCTACTTTCATTTTCTGAGATAATGACCTTTGGGTTTTCACTGGCTGTAAGCCATAATCATCAACATTAACAGAAATAAACACTTGGAATATATCACTCTGTGAGTAATGTCTCTATATAATATATGTGTTTCACTTTATGTATTGAATTACTGAAATAAATTAACTTTTTGTTGATATTCTAATTCATTGAGATGCAGCTGTATATACATGAGTATGCCTTATTTCTACATATATAGCTGATATAATGGTAAAAACATAAGTAGCTCTGCAGAATAGCTCTAGATGTGCACTTATACCATAAACTAAAAATATGGGATATATAGTCGTTGCATCAAACAATGGCCGACTTGTTACCAACACATTGATATTAATTGTGCAGCATATTTGAGGAAACAGCAGGACATTTCAAGACACATCAGGCAAATGCTCAAGGAATTATACCCCTGGAGCTTTCTCCATACAGTTTAATGGATTCTGAATATTTTGCTCCTCGTAAAAAATTTTATAGACCATAAGATCTGCAGGGAGTATATTATAGACTATAGAAAGCAGTAGGGCTGTGGAGAAACCATAAGGAAACTGCCATAATTGCTTCCAATAATAAAGGAATATATTGATACATTAACATGGGTGTAAAATAAACATTGATTACAGACCCAAATGTTATATATTTCTGATTTTAAATTTCAATTTTATGTGTATTTACATATAATAATCATGTGCATTTGAGTGTAGCCGGCATTTGTATTAATCCTTTATTTAGGAATAATCCTTTATTATTCTAGATGAGACATTTTTCAATTTTCAAGGAGTTCTAAGGAAGAAGAAAAATAACATTGAGGAAACCTTTCATGGCAGACAGAGTTTACGACATATTAGAAATATTTCTGGATCGGAGAAATAAAGACGTAAGAGGAAACAATAAAGATAGATGAAATGGATAGATAGACAGATAGCAGCAACCTTAGTGATAATTAGGCAATAGTGATGAGCGAGCACCAAAATGGTCGAGTGCTTGATACTCGAATCGAGCAGGTTGGACGCTTGGACATGTAACGAGCATAATGGACGTCAATGCGAAACTCAAACAATTTTCCGGTAATTCTACCAGCAGAACAAGGGAGGTGCAGGAAAAACACAGAAATGGATAGAAATGGCGCTCAGATGGAAGGGGAACAGCATCCGGAAGACACCTGGATAACTCTCTGACTCCCAGATCACTGTTGGGAACAATGTTGTCAGAGTATTAGGCTGCATGCACATGTTGCATGTTTATCAAAAGTGTTTGAGTTTTTAGATTTGTCACAAAACATAAGATATCGCCGGCAACATCACCGGCAACTCACGGGAGGGCACACTTTTTTGGCTCGCTGCCATGGTTGCTGTTGCGATGTCACACGCAGCGATATCGCCGGCAACGCATCTGCATTCTTGCCGGCAACTATCACTGCCAGGGTTAAACTCTACCCTGGCAGTGATCCATAATATGGGAATCTATTGGGGGAAATTGCCGGCAACATCACAATTGTGGCATCACACAGGAAGATGCAGGCAGATCGCCTGAGCAACATAGCCAGGTTTCCCAACATGTTGGGAAACCTGGTGATGTTGCTTAGGCAACTTATCGCCTTATTATTGCCCTGTCACACGCGGCAACTCATGAGCGATGTTGCCGCAACTTAGCCACGCCCCTACGTTGTCAGCAACATCGCCAGAGAGATCTCCACGTGTGACGGGAAGTCAACGAGAATCTTGAAGCATCATGCACACATTGCTTAATTGTGATTTCCGGATCTGGTGCAGAAAATAACCTGCAATATGTGAATTCTTTCAGCGGTTTTGTAGTATTTTCTCACTCATTGATTTTAATGAAGTCAGTCAATAACACTATAAAGTGCAAGTGAAAAACGCATGCCAAGAGATGCAGAAATGGTGCAGAAATGTATGCAACCATATACTCAACGTGTGCCCTTATTACAGTTCTTCTAATAGTTATACCGTACTTCTTCTCTAAACTAAAAACATAAAAGACTACATATTTTATTTTCTCTGTTAATACTGAAAAGTTTTTGAGGCATATATTATATACCTATTTTAAAATGCACAAGGTGTGCGCTAAGGGATGGAGAAGTGGATGTGCTGCCAACGGAGCGCACAGAGCCCAAGGCCAGGTGAAACTGTGCCCTACTGTGGGAGCATAACAAACACGCTCATCCACGAGACCTATCTTCCTGTCCTACTTTGCAGGGGAGCACAGGATATCACTCTTCAAGCCAAAACAGTGCAAACGGGGGTCGGATGGATGACAGATAATGCTTGTAGTATGTTTCCCAGCACCACCCTGTCTTCCACAGAGTCCAGTCCCACATAATCTGCACCCTGATCCTCCTTCCTCCCAATAGAAGGCTGTCACTGGGGGGTACAGCAAGGTGTTGTATGCAGTGAAAGCTCATAAAAGCCCACCCCCCCACTTTGTCCCAGAAACGCTCGTTTTATGGCTGGCTGTTTGTGGGTTAAGCCTATTACTAATTGAGTAATAATTTGCTATTCGGATGAATACGTGAGTATTAATAACTACTCACTGTGAATTTCCCGAAGCCGAGTATTTCACTGCTCACTCATTCCTACTCTTGCCCTACATGTTTCAAGAAGGACATAAGAAGATCATGTGTAGTGATCATATGTCAGCAGCCACGGTCATAAGAAGATGATTCTGGTGAATGGCAATTAGTGTTTCAAGAGGTAGATGATGATGAGACTCAGTTCCCAACAAGTGATGTTTTAAGTCAACAATGTGGAAAAGGACCATAGTGCGGAAGTGGAAGACAATGTGATGGATGTTGAAATCACTGATACAACCTTGGAAGCTGCCATGCAGAGCAAGTGTTATGCATGCAGGTTTGGCGTGACCTTGGAGGGGTATTAGTAAGGGGTATAGGTTTGATGCACCCCCAGGCTATGGGGAAACCTGAGCATTTTGCTGGCGGCACCCCCGGCGCACTGCAAAAGCATAAAAATGTCACTTGGTGCCCCCTGGCACCATCCGATCACCCCTTGTTCTATTCAGTGTCAACGCGGGAAATTTAAATACAGCTGGCCTCACAGTTGATTCAGGTCCTTGAACCTGATATTAATTATCTGATCGGTTTGCTGGCCAGCAAACCAATCAGATGATATTTGATCCAGATTGGACGTTGTGGGACCCTCGAACCTGGACTATGTCGGAGAGGGTGGGGTTATTTTCTTTAATAAAGATAGAGTCCCTAATTGTGTTCTGTTTTATTTCTAATAAAAATATTTTTTCTCTGTGTTGCATTTTTTCTATATGATTACTAGAAATTCATGGCGGTCATGTCTAATATTGGCGTGACCTCGTGAACTTCGGGCTTAGTGCCAGCTGATAATAAAAAGCTGGCCCTAACCCCATTATTACCAGTGAGCCACCGCACCAGGGCCCTGGAAGGACTGGATATAGCCCCAGATAATGGCGCTTCTATGAACGCGCCATTTTCTGGGATGGCTGCGGACTGCAATTTGCAGCAGGGGTGGGGGAACCAGAAAGCTTGGACCACCCTGCATTGCAGATTCCAGCCCCCAGCTGGCTAGTTGTACCTGGCTGGACGCCAAAATAGGGCAAAGCCTATGTTGTTGTTTTTTTTATTATTTCATGAAAATCATGAAATAATTAAAAAAAAATGGTTTCACTATACTTTTGGTTCCCAACTGGGTACAACTAGGCAGCTGAGGGTTGGGGACAGCCCATACCTGCCTGCTGTACCTGACTGGCATACAAAAATATGGTGAAGCCCATGTTGATTTTTCTTTTTAAAATTCATTAAAAAATAAAAAAAAGATATAAATAAAACCCCAAACATATAACTCTAACCCCTGGGGTTTAAAAAAACATGTTGGTTCCCGCTGCATTTTCTATTCCCAGCTAAGGGTAACCAAAGAAGCTACTCTCTGCTAACCCCTGCTGTTTGTTGTTACCTTCACTGGCAATGGAAAATTCAGGAAAGCTCTTTTTTTAAAGTGTTTTTACAAAAAACTAAAAAGAAAAAATGACGTGGGCTTCGCCATATTTTAAAAATTCTCTGGAAGGGTTGAAAAGCAATGTCTGAATTTCATTTGTTCATTTTTATAGATATTTTATTTATAATTACTTTTGTCAGATTCAAGGTATTTCTGTGACCAATGTGGGTTTTCCTTTCATTAAACGAGGGGTACCAACAATTTTGACCACATGTGTACAAGTCATTATAAAAGAAAGAATGTTCCTGTAAAAAAATGGTATCTTTGGTTTGGTATTTTTATTGTCAGTCTGTAAAAGTGGAGTAAGGCAATGAATCCTGCCTATATGCCTGCTCTCCCTTCTAGATCAGCTCTCCTTTAACTGCAGTGTGATCAGGTCTTATACTGTAGAAAATGTGATGATGCGATGTGGCTGGCCAGTCACAGTACTACAAGTAGCCAACAATGCTACGGCATTACATGTATGCCAGGCAATCCCTGAATGTTGATTGGCTGTAAAAAAAAGCTGCAAAACATCATTTTTAGACAATTGTCCATAACAACAATTTAAAAAGTTTAGTTTGGAAATGTAGGTCAACTTTAAAGGGAATCTGTCACTATGGCTTTTGCTACTTAGGCTGGCATCACACCACGGTTTTGAGCTGTCAGGTTCTGTCCGATGTTTTGTAGGAAGCACCGGACAGAACCTGACAGCCCCAGATAGGACAGAACCGGAGGTCAAATATACCCTCCGGTCCTGTTTTCTGCTGGAATCGGCAGATCGCAGGGTTCAGGAGCTGTCCCTGCTGAAATTTCAAAATCTCAGCTAGCTCCCGCTAGCTGCGGTCCTGAAATCTTAGCGGGGAGCTCTCCACGGTGCTGAAGTTCAGCGCTGGCAGGCACTGAGCTTCAGCACCCGGCGTCCGGGAGCTGGATTCGATTTTCTATTAGGGTGCACCGGATTCGGGAGGATCCAATTTGTTCAGATTTTTGCCCCAGACACAAAAACACTGCAAGCTACGATTTTGTGTCCGGGACAAATATCCAAATTCTCCTGGATCCTCCCAAACAGATGGAAACCGGACAGCAAATTGCTGCCATCTGGCCCCGTAGAAATATTATGGGGCCGAAATAGGATCTGGGGCTGTCCGGTGTGAACCAGACAGCCCCGGATCCTCAAAACTGTGGTGTGAAGCCAGCCTTAGACCTCAATCACCCATCAGTATTTTTGCATCAGTGTTTGTATGCTAAAATCAGGAGTGGAACTTAAAGAAAAAAAACTATAATTAAAAGATTGACATCTGCTCTGTCTTTTGGAGACATTCATGGTTTTTAATGGTTTTTGATGACCAAAAATGCTGATGATTGAATGAGACATAATCTGAGAGCAGCATAATGTATGGGCAGAGACCCTGATTCCAGTGATATGTCACTTAGTAAGCTGTTTAATGTAGTTTTGTTAAAATAATTGTTTTATCAGAAGGAGAGTAATGCTAGATGACTACTACCTCCTGCCAAATAGTCCAACCATGCCCCCACCACTGATTGGCAGTTTTTTGCTTATGCACACAGTACACATAAAGCTACCAATCAATGGTGGGGGCGGGGTATTACAGAATTACGCATGCACAGAATTGGATCTGCTGCAAATCAAAAGTTTTTAATGTAAATCTCAGCACCCAGTAAAATACATGACAGTTTGCTAGAATCAGGGTCTCTGACCTCTTCCCATACACTGTGTGCAGAATTATTAGGCAAGTTATATTTTTGAGGATTATTTTTATTATTGATCAACAACTATGTTCTCAATCAACCCAAAAGACTCAAATATCAAAGCTTAATATTTTTGGAAGTTGGAGTGGTTTTTGTTAGATTTGGGTATCTTAGGAGGATATCTGTTTGTGCAGGTAACTATTACTGTGCAGAATTATTAGGCAACTTAATAAAAACCTAATATATTCCCATCTCACTGGTTTATTTTCACCAGGTAAACTAATATATCTGCACAAAATTTAGAAATAAACATTTCTGACATGCAAAAACAAAACCCCAAAAAATTAGTGACCAATATAGCCCCCTTTCTTTATGATGACACTCAGCAGCCTTCCATCCATAGATTGTCAGTTGCTTGATCTGTATACGATCAACATTGCGTGCAGCAGCCACCACAGCCTCCCAGACACTGTTCCCAGAGGTGTACTGTTTTCCCTCCCTGTAGATCTCACATTTTAGGAAGGACCACAGGTTCTCTATGGGGTTCAGATCAGGTGAACAAGGGGGCAATGTCATTATTTTTTCTTCTTTTAGACCTTTACTGGCCAGCCACGCTGTGGAGTCGTTGGATGCATGTGATGGAGCATTGTCCTGCATGAAAATCATGTTTTTCTTCAACGATACCGACTTCTTCCTGTACCACTGGTACACTCTCATTTCATCAGTCCATAAAACCTTTGAAAAATCAGTCTTAAGATATTTCTTGGCCCAGTCTTGATGTTTTATCTTATGTTTCTTGTTCAAAGGTGATCGTTTTTCAGCCTTCCTTACCTTGGCCATGTCCCTGAGTATGGCACACCTTGTGCATTTTGATACTCCAGTAACGTTGCAGCTCTGAAATATGGCAAAACTGGTGGCAAATGGCATCTTGCAGCTTCACACTTGATTGTCCTCATTTCATGGGCAGTTATTTTGCTCCTTTTTTGCCCAACACGCTTCTTGCGACCCTGTTGGCTATTTGCCATGAAACACTTGATTGTTCGGTGATCACGCTTCAAAAGTTTGGCAATTTCAAGACTGCTGCATCCCTCTGCAAGACATCTCACAATTTTGGACTTTTCAGAGCCTGTCAAATCTCTCTTCTGACCCATTTTGCCAAAGGAAAGGAAGTTGCCTAATAATTAAGCATACCTTATATAGGTGACTTGGTCGACAGGGTAGGGGGTACTCGGATACCGGGGCTGATGGTTACTTCAATGGGGGATCACAGCTGGTCGGTTCCCGGTTCCGTGCTCTGGACCCTCAATGGCGGGGATGGTGGGGGATAATGATGATGGATGGGGAAACGGTAACGTGATGCCACCTGTGGTACCTGGTATCATGGATGCCAGCGCTGCGGCCGGCTGCTGAGGTGATGGAGGTGCAGTTTAGAGTAGTACAGGTCCCCACAGGTGGAGCTTTACTTCAGGGCAGCGGGGTGGATGAAGGGAGTCGTTGTAGGGTCTCTGCGGTGAATGCTGCGGGTAGCGGCGGTGAAGCAAGCATTCACACACACAATAGTCTCTGTTTTGGTACCTTTTTACTGATGTGTGGTAACAGGCACAGTCCAAGAGAGTAACCAGGTTCTCAATGCAATTTGCGACATTCACCTTGGAAAGTTGTGAGGCCTCCACTGTTATTTTGTGCAGTGATTGGGGTAAGTTCTGCGAGAAACTGAACTTGCTGCTCCTTCTCCCTCTCAGGGTACTACTCCATAACCGACAATGAGGATCTTTCTGTGGGATCCCTATTATCTGCTTAGGTTCTAGGTCCTATACTTGGTCAGGTTTGAGTGTCTTCTCTTCTTTACCTCAGGGGGATTAGATCCTCCTGCTCTGTCCGGGCTTTCTCTGCTACACTTTAGATTATTAGCAGAATCGGACTCTGGTGTCGGGTGGGCTAAAGGAAAACCAGGTCTGTTCCCTTCTTCTTTTCTCCTACTTCCTCCACTGGCCTCCGACCCTCTCCCTTGGGTGCAGCACAGCTGGGTCAGTGTTCCCTAGTCCTGGGCCTGGCTTGATCCCAGCGACCAGCTCCTTCCAGTACCTTCCTCTTTGGCTGTCTGACTGGAACTAACTAACTCCTCCCCTCAGGCCTAGACCTTTATAAGGGAACTTGCTTAAGGTAGCAAGTAGATCTTCCCCGCCAGGTCTGGGGTGGAAGGTGTTGTGTGCTGTGTGTACCAAAGGTGTATGTCTCTCCTTGCACCGGTGGGTCCAGTGGCAATCCCCAGCAGGGGTGCCACATAGGGTGTTGATGTCATTACACCACACCCCTCCTCATTACAGAGATGATTTACTTAATTGGTAGTTGGCTCTCAAGCCTATACAGCTTGGAGTAGGACGACATGTATAAAAAGGATCATGTGATTGACCCACCGCGGCCGGCTGACTCCGGTTTAGACAGGCGATTCTTCTCCCTCCTTGTCACGGGTGGACCGCGCCTGCCGGTAGTGGGGCCCGGTGTAGTGCAGATCAAAAGTGAAGACGTCTTGCGGGAACAGATTAAAGGGGTTTAATTTGTTTTATTCGTGACGCCACCTATGAGTAGTTCGGTAAGGGCTACCGACGCTGCGGAACCCCCGGGGGATGGACAGCAGCAAGATGTTACGCTCCCCACAGGCTGAGCGGTGATCCCCAGGGGCTGGAGCTGCTCAAGATGTTGTGCGGCAGCTGCGGTTACCTTTTAGTAATGACGGACAGTTCATAAGGAAGCACGGACACAGAAAGTCTCTATAACAGGTCTTTACTGTAACCAGCAGGCAGTACATGGTATACAGTGGTTGAGTAGTAGACCGGGTGGACTCAGCAGTGATGGTGTCCCTTAGAAATCCGTAGTGTTCCTCCATTCTAGCTAAGTGGTTGCCAATGTCGCCCAGGAATACCAGATCGGGTACGGGGAGGCTGCTTCAATGCCCTATCCATGCTGTACGTTCTGGATGTTTTGGGGAGCCTTGGATCCCTCAGTGGGTACACCGCTGGTTAGACGACTGGAAATTGGCTGGTGGTGGGGTGCTCCTGTAAAGCTGATCCTCCACTCTTCTGGTTCGCGTAGCAGAGGTGAACTGCTGCCAGCTTCGGTACCAGTGAACCGGCTGTGAGTTGTGGGCACGGGAGTCTTTTGGGAACCCGTGTAGATATGCCCAATCCCGGTGGTTAAGGCCTCAGGTGTTGACACCCGACCGGTGACGGCCCAGGGGCCCGCACTGGGTGCGGAGCCCCCGCTCCTCTCCAAGCTCAAGTCCTCAGACCCTTCTCGTCTTGTAGGTTCTAGGTTCTGCTCTAGACTACTGTGTCTGTTCTCCTGCACTACCCTAGCACTCCGCCCACCAGGACCTAGGATTGGCCCTCTGTTCTAGGTAATGCATGCTGGGTTGGATTTCTAAATTAACCAGGTCATTGCTGAGTCAGAGAATATTGCGGCTGCTTTTATGGCTGCAATACCCTCTTGTGACGCACTCGTTGCGGGGCGCCACATGATCAAAATACTCATTTGCCTAATAATTCAGCACATAGTGTACATGATGCTGCTTTTAGATGGAGTTAAGAAAAGGAAAAAAGCATAGATAAAACACAAGGTCAGAAGTAAAAGTCAGTTTAGACTTCAAATTAAAGGCAAAAACTACAGTTTAACCACTTCATGACAGGGCTAATTTTTTTTTCGTTTTCGTTTTTACCTTACCTTCTTCCCAAAGCCATAACTATTTATCTTTCTTAACTTATGAGGGCTTATTGTTTGTTAGATGAGATGAACTTTCGTGTGATGGTTTATTTTTGCAGGGTGAGATGACTTCCTCAGATGTACTTCCAGCTGACGTAGGCACAGGGGTCAGCGGACCCCCTCAACCCCAAGGCCTCGTTGCAGTCTCGACCTCTTCGAATGTCATTGTTACACCCGTGGTCTCTCATATATTTACAATGTTAATTAATTTGAAATCTTCTGCTGACCCGAGGGGGCAAACTTTGAGAAAAAAAATATTGCTGAATGCTGGCAGCCGCCTGGCACCTTCCTTCGGCTGAAGGCATTCAGCACACTGATGACATGAGCACAGGCACAGTCCTGACACTGCTCACCCCTCTCTCTGCCTGATCCCCGGCCATCATTCCTTCTTTGCACTCCATTGTGTTCGTGTATATAAGACATGAATACAATTGATGTGGGCACCACCAGCACAGGAGCAGATAAGCTACAATCAGCTACCTGCCCTGCCTGGAAATCCATTAGAACATAAGCTACTTCCAGCCTACACTCTGTTGGAGACGGCGCACACAGGGACGTCAGACTGCGTGATGACGTTACTGCATTGCAACATCCAGCACCCACTGCAGTGCCAAAAAGAAGAGTAAAAGGAGACCATGCTGGATGGGGAGCTCAAATTAGGTGAATATAAACTTTTTATTTAAAAAAAAAATACTTATATTATTTTGCAACTTAATTGGAGGCCATCACAAGAGGTTCTCTGGGGGACTTCAAAACTGTGGCCTATGAGGGCCATCACAAAAGGGGCCTGTAGAGAACATCAAATAATATGGAGGCTTGTGGAGGACATACTATTATATATGGGAGCATGTAGGGGACATTATATTTGGGCTGTGAGCTCATCCTTCCATATATTGGTCTTTGGGTGTATCATACTGTATTGAGGGCTATGGGGGACATTATTCTGGGCTGTAATGACATCATGCAATATTGCGGTCAGTGGGGGGCATCATACTGTATAGGGAACTGTTGGGTACATTAGTCTGGGCTGTGATGACACCATGCTATATAAGAGTCAGTGGAGGCGTCAAACTATAGGTGGTTGTTGGGATCATTATTCTGGGCTGTCATGATATCAGGCTACATAGGGGTCAGTGGGGGGCATCATACTGTATTGGGGGCTGTTGGGGACATTATTCTGGGCTGTGATAACATCATGCTATATAGGAGTTGTGGAGGAGGAATCATACTGCATAGGAGGCTGTGGGGGACATTATTCTTCTCTGTGATAACATCATGTTATATAGGGGCCTGTGTGGAGCTTCATACTGTATAGGAGGCTGTAGGGGACATTATTCTGGGCTGTGATGATATCATGCTATATACGGGTCTGTGGGGGCATTATACTATAAAGGGGGCGGTTTTTTTATATTATTTTGGGCTATGGTGACATTATGCTATATAGGGATTGGTGGAGGGCATCATACTGTATAGGAGGCTGTGGTGGACATTATACTTGGTTGTGATGACACCATGCTGTATAGGGGTCTGTGGGGAATATCATACTAGATAGGAGGCTTTGGGGGACATTATTGACTCACCGTGGCCGGGACTCCGGTTTAGACAGGCGATGCTTCCTTCCTCCTTGTCACGGGTGGACCGCGCCTGCCGGTAGTGGGGCCCGGTGTAGTGCAGATCAAAAGTGTTTGAAGACGTCTTAGTGGAACAGATTAAAGGGGTTTTTAATTTATTCGTGACGCCACCTATGAGTAGATTCGGTAAGGACTACCGACGCTGCGGAACCTCCGGGGGATGGACAGCAGCTAGATGTTACGCTCCCCACAGGCTGAGCGGTGATCCCCGGAGGCTGGAGCTGCTCAAGATGTTGTGCGGCAGCTGCGGTTACCTTGAAGTGCGGACAGACAGTTCATAAGGAAGCACGGACACAGAAAGTCTCTGCAACGGGTCTTTACTGTAACCAGCAGGCAGTACATGGCATACAGTGGTTGAGTAGTAGACCGGGTGGACTCAGCAGTGATGGTGTCCCTTAGAAATCCGCAGTGTTCCTCCATTCTACCTAATTGATCGCCAGTGTCGCCCAGGAATACCAGGTCGGGTACGGGGAGGCTGCTTCAATGCCCTATCCATGATGTACGTTCTGGATGTTTTGGGGAGCCTTGGATCCCTCAGTGGGTACACCGCTGGTTAGATGACTGGAAGTTGGCTGGTGGTGGGGTGCTCCTGTAAAGCTGCTCCTCCACGCTTCTGGTTCGCGTAGCAGAGGTGAACTGCTGCCAGCTTCGGTACCAGTGAACCGGCAGTGAGTTGTGGGCACGGGAGTCTTTTGGGAACCCGTGTAGATAATGCCCAGTCCCGGTTGTTAAGGCCTCAGGTGCTGACACCCGACCGGTGACGGCCCAGGGGCCCGCACGGGGTGCGGAGCCCCCGCTCCTCTCCAAGTTCAAGTCCTCAGACTCTGTTCTATCTCGAGATTTCTAGGTTCTCCTCTAGACTATTGTGTCTGTTCTACTACACTACCCTAACACTCCACCCCCCAGGACCTATGATTGGCCCTCTGTTCTAGGTGATGCATGTAGGGTTGGATTTCTATGTTAACCGGATCATTGCTGAGTCAGAGAATATTGCGGCTGCATTTGTGGCTGCAATACCCTCTTGTGACGCACTCGTTGCGGGGCGCCACATTATTCTGGGCTGTGATGATATCATACTATATAGGGGTCTGTGGGAGCATCATACGGTATAGGGGACTGTGGTGACCATAGCATTCAAAGCTGGAGGACAGCAATTATGGAAACTGAAGAGGCTCTGATAACACAATGATGTTGCCAATCGGACCAGACCATAGTATTTTGCATACAACATGAGGGAAATATAAATTATATTTTTTTGGAATATACAAGGAGAGTTAGTAGATAATGTATGGGTTTATGGACTGAAAAAAGGGAGTTGTTAAAAGTGGTGGCTTTTGTTTGACTATGGATGGCCCCTGCTTACATATAAGGCGCCATGGAATAAATGGTACTATAATAATAATAATAATAATAATAATAATACTGAAAAACTGGTGACAGGTTGCCTTTAAGGAATATCTACTAGAATAACATTTGAGATTCTCTCAACTCTATTAATAATTATATTTCTCTATTGAAATTTGGATTATTTTTATGGTATTTGAGTAAACATGTTTAACCCCTGACAGACCCTCATCATCCAGCAAACTCTTGGAAGGCCTAACTATGTAGAATCTATTTGTTCATCTCTAATCAGTATTACATGTATTTCTGTAATAGATAATAAATTATATAAAAAGTACATGAACTATTAGATATCTTCACAATCCTGCCCGGTTCTCTTTAAGAACTGTAACCTGGTTCACGACTCCTTAATTCGAGAAACTGTTTGCTCTTAATGCACATTCCATGTGAACATGAGGTTGTTCGGAGCAGAAGGTGAAGAGGCGCATTAATCACGGAGGTGACAGCAGATGTGTCCCTGATAAGACTATAATGCTTTATGCAGCTTGAATAAAGACAGGTGGAAGCCTTGGAGGTGGTATGTGGCCACCCATCTCTACTGCGGTTTTGTGTCCTCTTCCTGTCTAGTAAACATGTGAGCTGGCCAGACAGCTGTGACCAACAGTCTCCACATCATCGCCTCTATGCCCGGAGAGACAAGCAAGAAGATGATTCTATTGATGATTACTGACCTGAAGAGAAGGGTTAGGGCACTAAACAAAGTTATTGGCGAAATCGAAATAGTATGAGAATTCACCTATTGTGTTACGGTTTTGATTTAATATTTATATAACTATTAGAATTAAGGTGAATAATAATTTTCATACTTTCACAATAGTACAGTGTTCACCATTGTCATAAAGAGCGAAAGGAGATCATCAGAAGGCTCAAGTTCATGGTAAAATAAAAGGGGTTGTCTGGTGTAGAAAAGCCAATTTCAAATACTTTTCCAGGGAATTTTCAGTTAAAGGGACTCCTCCAAATCACCCCCAACCCTATTAATACCTGTCCCTGCACACTAACATATCAGTATTAGTGCTCCTTTTCTATAAAAAAAAGCGCTCTGTAACATTGGAATAATCAACAATATACACTTACAAATCTGAGACTTCTTGTCCCTGAATAAGTCTCAGAGGGCGTCCCCTGTAAGACCTCCCTAGGTGCTCATTATCACGCCCTGAATGATCCACCCTCTCTCTTTCTGTGCTGCTGTGATGTGCAGCTGAAGGCAGGACTAATGATTTGCATTCTGTGAGTGATAGAGAGTGGGGAGGGCAAGGCCTGCACAAGCAGAGCACACAGACAGAGAGAGGGTGGATCCTGAAGCTGCAAAACCACGTCTGAAGGGGATTTAATTTAATGAGTGGCTCTGAAAGGAATTTCAATTTACCAAAATGCGGGAATTTTACATGGAATTTCAATTTGCAGTTAAATAATTCACCATTGAGAGTTGTCTATTTTGTTCTTGGGTTTGTCTCTAGACACCAAAACGTAACAAACTGGAAGCGTAACCATCGTATACATTTTTATTTAATAACTAGATGGTGGCCCGATTCTAACGCATCAGGTATTCTAGAATATGTATGTAGTTTTCATACTGTGACTGACTGAACTTGTTCAGTCAACATAAATGAACTACATCGCTCTTGTCACCGCTCCTCCATCTCTCCTCCTATCACCACTCCTCCTATCCCTGCTGCTCCATCTCTCCTCCTGTCCCCGCTGCTCCATCTCTCCTCCTGTCACCACTCCTCCTGTCCCTGCTGCTCCATCTCTCCTCCTGTCCCGTCTCCTCCTGTCCCCGCTCCTCCTGCCCACCTCCTCCATCGCTCCTCCTGTCACTGCTCCTCCTGTCACTGCTCCTCCATCTCTCCTCCTGTCCCCGGTCCTCCATCTCTCCTCCTGTCAGCGCTCCTTCTGTCCCCACTCCTCCGTCTCTCCTCCTGTCCCCATTCCTCCATCTCTTCTCCTGTCCCCGCTCCTTCATCTCTCCTCCTTTCACCGCTCCTCCATCTGTCCTCCTGTCACTGCTCCTCCTGTCACTGCTCTTCCTGTCACTGCTCTTCCTGTCACTGCTCTTCCTGTCACCGCTCCTCCTGTCACCGCTTGTCCTGTCACTGCTCCTCCATCTCTACTCCTGTCACCGCTCCTCCTGTCACCACTCCTCCGTCTCTCCTCCTGTCCCTGCTGAGCCTCCAGTGTGGTGACCCTCCAGTGTGCTGCTGAGCCCCCGGTGTGCTGAGCCCCCTGTGTGCTAAGCCTCCAGTGTGCTGCTGAGCTTCCTGTGTGCTGAGCCTCCTGTGTGCTGAGCCTCCTGTGTGCTGAGCCTCCAGTGTGCTGCTGAGCCCCCTGTGTGCTTAGCCTCCTGTGTGCTGAGCCTCCAGTGTGCTGCTGAGCCACCTGTGTGCTGAGCCTCCTGTGTGCTGAGCCTCCTGCGTGCTGAGCCTCCTACGTGCTGAGCCTCCAGTGTGCTGAGCATCCCAAGCACAGAGCCTCCCGTGTGGTGACTACATGCTGCTAGTGCCACCTCGGAGCAGTGTGCCCATCCTCCCCAGGGTTACAGCCACCCACAGTACCACATGTGACTATAGCTGGCTCCGCACACTGCCGGGCATCCCCTCATCATGTTAAGTTGACACTGTGAATGGCAGCAATCAGCAGGCACCTCTCCCTGAATGAGTGGAAGATGTCATGCAGGTGTAGTGTATGTGCTGGGATGGTCTTGTCCCATTGTTACAGAAGGACAGGGGGCACAGGGCTTAGTGTGGTCGGTGCGCGCTCCCACCGAGCTCTGCTATTCTCCACTCGAGGTCCTGCAGCGCCGCAAGGAGGACAGCGGTGGACACCTGCCGTACACAGGAGCGCGCACACAGACATATGCGGCTCAGACCCCAGGCTGGAACAGTAACGGGAATGTGACAGGGCGGCTAGTGCGACTGTATACATGTCCCCCCACGCTCCCGTACATTGTTCTCGGTCACTGAGGGGAGGCGGCGACACCTAAGAAAGTTTGTGCGCTCCCGTCCTGCCCTGTCTGCACTGATGGTAGAGTGACTGGCAGTGCCCGCATTCAGTGTCGAGAGCACGCGTAGGCAGGCAGCACTGAAAGGAGGCAGCTCCTGAGTCGGTGTGAGCGAGGAAGCAGCGGCTGCAGGGCAGAACCTCCCTGTGTGCAGCACCTGCCGGAGTGGACTGACAGCCGCAGACTGTGATTGGCCACCTATAGCCCGGACACCACAGCCATCACAGTGCGGTGAGGGGTGACAATGGGGGGCTGAGAGGATGGACACTTCAAATAGCCGGCGAGAAAGCTGACTTCAATTGTTATTGGATCCGATTTATGTCCGATTTTTTGCTGTGCCCAAAATTGGAGATTGCTCCGATAACAATTGGATGGCAATTAGGCCAAATCTGATCCGATCCATGCCCATAGGATAACATGGGGGCCAAATCGGATCCATGGCTGTCCATTTTACAACGGACAGACACGGATCCTCAAAAATCGCAGTGTGAAAGCACCCTAAGAGTGAGCTTCACACACAGCCTGATGCTGTAACAGCATAATCTTTAGCAGGGCAGGGTCTAGTGCTTCCATCACACTATGCGCCGTTACAGCAGCCGGGATCCACTCCTACCAAGTGCTCGTTATCCGCCTTTGTGAATTGACACGTTGAGGCACAGGCGTCAAAGAGGAGGAGGCCACACACAGAAGAGGAGGCAGAACACAGGGCAGTAGGCGGAGAGGACTATGTGAGCGGCCAGGACTGCAAACTCAGATAAGCCCCTCGGACCTCTTAACTCTAAACTTTCTAAACAGTTTTTTTCAGGGTACGGGGGTACAGACATGGGACACACCTTCCCTGAATGCAGTATACACGCTGCATTCAGTGGTGCTTTCAGTTTGGAAAGCACCAGGGGGGTGACAGGTTCTCTTTAACAGTTTCCTTCATGATTTCATTAATAAAGTATATGTGGAAGTTGATTATAATCACTTGCTCTACATTAATCTAATACATAAAAGCCGAAATTACTTCCGTCACTTTGACCGCCACTTCCGTCACTTTGTCAGCTTTACACCCGTTGAGGGTGAAGCAAGATGGCGGCCATAAGCGGGGACACACACACACACAACACACACACACACACCTATACTTACCACCGGCCCTGCATCCGCCGCCTGCATCCTCATACCACATGTCGCCGCCCCCCAACTACTGGATCCAATATGGCGTCCGGGAAGTCTCGCGCCATATTGGATCCTGTCGTCCGGGGTCGGCGATATGTCGACTGAGGATGCAGGCGGCGGATGCAGGGCCGGTGGTAAGTATAGGTGTGTATAGGTGTCTGTGTGTGTATAGGTGTGTGTGTGTGTGCCCATGGCACTGCGCTGACAACTCTGCCCACAGCGCTGCGCTCTCCACTCTGCCCACGACGCTGCGCTCACCACTCTGCCCACATTGCTGCGCTCACCACTCTGCCCACGGCGCTGCGCTGACCACTCTGCCCACGGCGCTGCACTCACCACTCTGCCCACGGTGCTGCGCTCACCACTCTGCCCACGGCGCTGCGCTCACCACTCTGCCCACGTCACTACGCTCACCACTCTGCCCACGGCGCTGCGCTCACCACTCTGCCCACGGCGCTGCGCTCACCACTCTGCCCAAGGCGTTGCGCTCACCACTCTGCCCACGCCGCTGCGCTCACCACTCTGCCCACGGCGCTGCGCTCACCACTCTGCCCACGGCGCTGCGCTCACCACTCTGCCCACGGCACTGCTCTCACTACTCTGCCCACGGCACTGAGCTGACCACTCTGCCCACGGCACTGCGCTGACCACTCTGCCCACGGCACTGCGCTCACCACTCTGCCCACAGCACTGCGCTCCCCACTCTGCCCACGGCACTGCGCTGACCACTCTGCTCACGGCACTGCGCTCACCACTCTGCCCACGGCACTGTGCTCACCACTCTGCCCATGGCACTGCACTGACCACGCTGACCACTTTCACGGCACTCACTGCTAACCACTGAGCCACCGCGCAGTGCTAACCACTGAGTCACCGTGCTGTGCTAACCACTGAGCCACCGCGCAGTGCTAACCACTGAGCCACCGCGCAGTGCTAACCACTCAGCCACTGCACAGTGCTAACCACTGAGTCACCGCGCAGTGCTAACCACTGAGCCACCGTATACTCTGCTACCCACAGAGCCGCCTGTATACTCTGCTACCCACAAAGCCGCCTGTATACACACAATTCATTTCACCGCACTCCCGTAACTATTACTAAATAAACTATATATGGATTCTAGACTACCCGATTCTTTAGAATCAGGCCTCCATCTAGTATCAAATAAAAATTTAAATGACGGCTACGCTTTAACATGTAAAAGAAAAAAGTTAAAGGAACTCTGTCAGCACAGAATGACTGTTCAACCTAAGTACAGTCGCCTAGAGCATCATGGTGGGGCCAAACATTTAAAGTGTATTCGTTGTATTAATTTTTATTTCATAAATCAATAGTACACATGAAAATAGGCAACTCTGTAATATATATTACACTGGTCAACAGCATTTTTGGTGCCAAAGATATTTCATCGAATTTAGGGTAACTTTGGGGTGCTGATTCTGAATATGTCATCAGTTTTGCCAGATTGGCTCAAGTTTTTGAGATTTTTCGTAAAATGTGTAAAAAAAAAGACGTAATTTGCTACACGCGCATTAACTTTATTGATATTGTCATGAATACAATAAATTTAACAAAGTAAATGTTGATTTTAGTTTATTTTAACTAGTTTTAGAAAGTAATCTTCAAAAATGAACAAGACATGAAAGATAGACATTTAATCGCTGGAAAAGCGCTTTTTATATGATTTTCTTCTATGTGAGCTATTGGGGCAGTCACGCTGTAGATTCCAGCAGTAATCAGCCATCATATGTCTGTCCCATCTGCCTTGGTACCTTTCCTCCATCACCATAATATCCTGATGAAATCTCTCCCCTTGTTCTTCGCTAAAATCTCCAAGGTTTTCTGGAAATCTGTCCAAGTGACTGTGAAGATAGTGCAATTTAATGCTCATGTGTACACCCAGATTTCTAAATCTCAATAGCATGTTTTGTACCAGTTCTTCATAATTGTCTGCCTTTTGATTTCCCAAGAAGTTCTTCACTACCAACACAAAACTACACCATGCAGCAGCTTCAATGTCATTCATTTCCTTAGGAAAATTTGAATCTTTAATGAGTTTCCGAATTTGAGGACCATCAAAGATTCCTGCCTTCAGTTTTTCGCTACTAAGACCAGGGAAAGATCTGCAGATGTACATGAAGCAATTACCATCTTTGTCTAATGCCTTGACGAACTGCTTCATTAATCCTAACTTTATGTGAAGTGGTGGTAGAATGTTTTTTTCCCTGTCCACCAAAGGTTCGTTCACTATGTTTGATGCTCCTACTGTCAAGGTGTCCCTTGGAGGCCAATTCAGTTTCTCCCAGTGCTGATGTTTTGCTCTACTATCCCACATGCAGATGAAGCAAGGATACTTTGTGTATCCACTTTGCTGTCCAAGTAAAAAGTTGACCATTTTTAAATCAACACATATCAGCCACGAATGTTCATGGTAGCACAGTTTCTCCAAGAACAGAATGAGTCTGGATCGTTAAGACAACTTCTTCTTGATGAGTTCATGCTTTTCACTGGAAAACAGACAACAACATAAAGTTAGTGCAAAAATCAAGCTATGAACAAACTTTTAGAACACTAATTAACACAAAACTATATTGAGAACTGCTCAGTTCAAGTACTAATCCAAAGAAATTAATGAGATGATGCGTCGCATTTACCAACAAGTGCTATAAATAAGATACCAAAAATCTCAAAAACTTGAGCCAATCTGGCAAAACTGATAGCATATTCAGAATCAGCACCCCAAAAATACCCCAAATTCATTAAAATATTTTGGACACCAGAAAAAAATTTTTTTTTTTGTTGACCTGTGTTATCAGACTAATTGGCTTCTTTCTCTGTCAGAATTGATCAATCATTATCAAAATTCTCAATTATGACGTCAAATCTGTGTTCAGTGAAGACTTTCCCATTACTGCGATAGGAGATGACAGCTGTTATTGATAAGATTCGATATAGAAAGAAGAGGGAAGTGGAGGGAGTAGCATGAATTTTGCTCACCATATGACCCTCTTTTTCCTCTATTCTGAGCCTTTTTATGCTCAATCAGACACATAATTTATCTCAAGCCTAATACATTTTCGTTGAGTGATGTCACATGCTCATCTTTTGTCTCCCTTGACCTTCATTAAGCAGTGAACCCAGATACTGGCACATGCGATATTCCCTAGGTGACAGTGACATGCTCGCATTCCGGAATTCTGCCAGCTAAAGATCATCTTTTCAGCGAAGACGTCAATGCCGCACGTGCAGATTGGTTCTAAGCCTCCAATTATTTGCACTGGTCACAGTTGCTACATATTTACACACCCCCAATCTAACATCACTCATTGGCTTCTGTAGACTTCATAGCCTAACATATGCCTCCTCTTCTTCTGGGTCTGCCCTCCTCTTCTGCTCTTGCTCCTTGTGACATCATGAGCAGAAGAGGAGGGCAGACCCAGCAGAAGAGGAGGTGGCGGCAGACATGTAGAAGGGGCTGAACAAACATGGAGGAGGCAGGGAGGATTGTGCCAGCAGGACTTTTTAAAAGCTTACAGGGGCCTAGAGACATGGGGGACCCCTTCCCTGAATGAAGCAGATATGCTGCACTCAGTGCTGCGTTTAGTTTGCTATGCATCAGGGGGGTGACAGGTCCTCTTTAAAGGAGTTGTCAGTTACTAGTGTGGCACACCAAGGGTAAATGTGCCACAGAAACAGCAACACAGGTTTGCTCCCCACACAACACTACACTAGAAAGTGGGAGGAGCTTAGGTGGCACCTGCAATAGTGGGAGGAGCTAAGGTTGTTTACCTCAGAGCAGGAGTGACAGTTAGTCAGTTTAGTTGAGTCTGGCGTTGAGGAGAGTCAAGTGGCAGTGGAGGTCCTGAGAGGTCTGAGGAAAGGAGACAGAGAAACAGAGGAACACACCCGGGACAAGGAGTTACCCTAAAACTCAACCCCGAGAGGCGCTAGGACGGATACTGGATTCGAGGCTGTGCCTGAGACAGACAGGACAGTGAATACCGGGATAGTGAAGGTCTACCATCTTCACTGTACCATAGCCAGAGCAAAACGGAGGGGACAGTGACACAGAGGACTCAAGTTGCCTAGCAGATTGGTACCCGTGAGGGGAGACAGGGCCAGCCATTCAGCTAAAAGCGGCAGCAGCGCCATACACAAAGCGCAGAAGTAGGAAGCCAAGGACCCGGTCAGGGTGGGAGCAACCCGGCCCCGGTACAGACTCCGTGGACAATACTCTGCTTTACCATCTGCACAGTAAAGACTTGGAAAACGACAACAAACGTGAATGTGTGTCATCCTTGTGCTGAAACCCTACTTTCCCTCATAAACTGTCATTGCCTCCACTCTCATCATCTCTACTACTACCCCTATTATCCTGCAACATCTGTAACAACCATCACAGACTCTAATTACCACTGCCCCGGGGAACAAGGCTCTACCTGCGGAGAGCCATTCCATCTAAAGCTGCCAAAACATCATCCCCGGAGGTTCTACAGCAGCGGTGGTCACCCTGACCACAACCCGTGGGTGGCGTCACGACAAACCTAATCCCTTGTAAATACACCCCATTTACTTGTGTGAACCCGGGACATGGTCCGGACCAGGACCGCCGTGACATCCCCCAGCAGTACCCCGGTCCGGCACCGAGTACCCCATCCCAGTGGGCTTCACAACTTGGCGTCACGAACAGGATGTACCGTGCCCGGTACCGGGCATTGTGTGCCGTGATTAGTGACCATTTTGAAACAGACGCCATTGCTGGGCGCGCGGCAAGCTGAATTTAAACTGCGCCACAGAGACTGTAAATTTCAATTACAGTTCATTACAGTTCAATTATAGTTCATTACAGAGTGCGCGACGCGCGGGAAGAAAAGTCGCTCACCGCTCTGACATCATCCGGAAGGGAAGAGAATCCCTGGTGCGCAGCGGAACCTTTGTGAGACATCTGGACGGAAGCGGAAGACAGGAGGGCGGACCTTAACTAAGGGGGCACAGGATGTCACAGCCAGCAGTGCCAAGCAGCGGCGGAGCAACCGGTGAGAATCCAGCACCGGATCAAGGAGAAGCACTCAGCAGTGCTGCGGCGCAAGGAGCAGCGCCTATTATGCCGCTCCTGATGCCGTATACTCCAGGGGCAATGTGGCTGCCTCAATACTCCGGTGAGCCTAACACTCTTAATGACTTTATCAGCAAGATGAAAGCATACTATGTGATTTACCCCCTCACTGAAGTCCAACGTGTAGGGATGATTATTGGACAATTAACAGGCAATGCACAGCGGGAGCTCCTGGCTGGATACAGAGAAGGACATTGTAGAGCATCTTATAGCTGGATTAAAAGCAAAATTTGAATCTACTGCTGATACCCGGGCTAAAATGAGGTTCTTTGCATGTCAACAAAAGCCTGAAGAGAGTGCCAGAGACTTTGCCTTAAATCTGCAGGAAGCACTCAAAGCACTTAAGCTAGCAGAACCTGCCTTAGCCCCGGGAGCTGACAAAATGTTAATTGACCAGTTCATAGAGGGTCTCTTATCCCTGTCCCACAGAGGACAGATGAGTATGATGCTCATCCAGAATCCTAAAATTACATTTGCTGAGTTAAAAGACAGAGCTATTCGTCTGCAGCAGATAGAGGAGCCCTGGAATCTGCAATCTATACAGGGCCCTGCAGCATCACCTCAGCAACAGACAGCATCAGCGACATCTGCCGTGTCAACAACTGCTGCTGAACACAGAGAGCCTATCTCTAATGAGGCCCTCAACCAAAAGCTAGATGCCCTGACAGACACTGTCATCTCCATGGCCAAGGTCATCAAGGAGCTGCGAGAGTCAAAGCCTGCACCCAAGATCGAGTTGGCGACCAGCAGAGAGGATGTCCCGTGGAAGAGGCCCAGTCGATATCAAGCAACAAGAGGATGACCCAGTGATCACTATCAGCCAGATGGACAGCCCATTTGCCAGAAACCAGGCCACTTTGCCCGAGAGTGTGCTTTAAACTGAGATTCCCTGGGCAGGCGGGCCGCTCCTCAGGTATGAACTCTAAAGGTCCTTCAGCCTGGTTTGACAGATTCGTGGGAGGACAGCCGGTGATCCCTATCATGTTGAATGGCATTCCCTTTAATGCCTTGTTGGATACCGGGTCCCAGATAACATCGATTTCACATGTTCTTTACAAAAGGTACTGGGCTGATTCAGACATTGATAGTGGTCCATCAGACTTTAAAATGAATGTATGGGCTAGTAGTGGACAATTAATACCGCAGGTTGGGTTCAGAGAAATGACCATTCAGATTGGAAAGGTAGAATTGCAGAACCAGGGTATTATAATTATAGATGTTAACCGGCGAGATCGTGAATCAGTAATGTTACTAGGAATGAATGTAATTGAAAAGTGTTTTTCCGAGGTAATTACTGTTTCGCAGCAGATCGCCGAGACTGCCGGAACCAGACAGCAGAGGCTTTTGCACAAAGAAATAAAAGCTCTGATGTTAAAGCAGCAGGTAGAAATATCTGGAGGTGAAATCGGCAGTGTACGAGTAAGTGATCCAATACCCATTGTAATACCTCCTAAAACTGAAATGTTGGTCTGGTGTAGAGTCGCAATAGGCATTAAAGGGCAAGACTATCAAGCCCTGGTAGAACCCGTGTACTCAGACAGTAGACCTACTATACTCAAAGCTAGAGGAGTGGTTGAGGTACACTGGGGAAGAGTGCCATTACGCCTACTAAACTGAGGAGCTGATGAGATCACATTACCAAAGTATGCTACCATGGCTAAGTTGTACACGGTTGATAATAACAACATCACAGCCGTCGAGCCCTTGGACCCGTCAAGTCAGGTGGATGACAATGGCTCAAGGGAAAAGCAGGAGGATTGGTGCCAAAAGCTACATGTAGGTACCAGTTCTACACCTTCCCATCAAAAGCATGGAGTATACCGGGTAGTGAAAGAATATGAGCAGATATTCAGCAAACACCCGTTAGACTTTGGGCAAATCAAAGGGGTAGAGCACACTATACCCACAGGTAATCAACCTATAAAGGAGAGGTATAGACCATTACCACCCGCTCACTATCAAACCACCAAAGACATGCTCAGAGAAATGAAATCTGTAGGGGTAATAAGAGACAGTTGTAGCCCCTGGGCAGCACCTCTAGTGTTAGTTAAAAAGAAGGATGGGATCATGAGAATGTGCGTAGATTACCGGCAGATTAACTGAATCACACATAAGGACGCATACCCATTACCTAGGATTGAGGAGTCTTTAGTTGCATTAAAATCTGCTAACTACTTTTCCACCCTTGATCTGACTAGTGGGTACTGGCAGGTTCCTGTGGCCGAGGCCGACAAGGAGAAGATAGCGTTTACTACGCCGATGGGCCTCTGTGAGTTCAATTGTATGCCATTCGGACTCTGCAATGCACCCGGGACCTTCCAACGCCTCATGGAGAGCTGCCTAGGACACAAGAACTTTGAAACTGTCCTCCTGTACCTAGATGACGTCATAGTCTACTCCAAGACGTATGAGCAACATTTACAAGACCTGGCAGAAGTGTTTGAAGCCTTATCCAAATACGGCATGAAAATCAAGCCATCCAAGTGTCACCTTCTCAAACCAAAGGTACAGTACCTGGGACATGTTGTGAGTTCAGAGGGAGTAGCACTGGATCCTGATAAAGTCACAGTGATAAGGGATTGGCCAAGACCTACTAACGTGAAAGAAGTGAGACAATTCCTGGACCTGGTAGGCTATTATAGAAGATTTATCAGTGGATTCACAAAGCTAGCAGCTCCTCTATAAGACATCCTGGTAGGACAATCAAGAAAGTCTTCAAACCGTAATCCTCCTTTCCAGTGGAGTGAAGAGAAGGAAGACTCCTTCAACAAACTGAAGTGTGCACTGATGGGAGAAGAGATTCTGGCATACCCTGATTACCATTAACCATTCATTCTATACACGGATGCCAGCAACGTGGGACTCGGAGCAGTGTTGTCGCAAAAGCAAGGAGGCAAAGAGAGAGTTATTACCTTTGCAAGTAGGAAGCTCCGGCCTACAGAAAGAAATCCTGAGAACTACAGCTCCTTCAAGTTAGAACTACTGGCAGTAGTTTGGGCTGTAACTCAACGTTTCAAGCACTATCTGGCAGCTGCAGAATTCACCATCTACACGGATAACAACCCATTGACCCACCTGGATTCAGCAAAATTAGGTGCATTGGAGCAGCGATGGATAGCCCGGCTGTCTAACTACAATTTTGTCATTAAATATAGGGCAGGCCGCAAGAACAGGAATACCTGGGAGACGTGGAAGAGGAACCGGAAGAGTTGGAAGAAATTGAACTACCGGCCTTTCATCGTTCAAAGGTAGACAATAGTGATGAGCGAGTACTAAAATGCTCGGGTGCTCGAAGCTCGGGCCGAGCATCCCGAGATACTCGTGTACTCGGCCCGAGTAACGAGCCCAATGTTATCCTATGGGAGACACGAGTATTTTTATGAAATGACTGCCGGCTGCCTGGAAAAACCCTAAAAATGTCACAAAAGTCTCAGAAGAGTGCTGAAATGACATGGCAACACCATGGGGAAGACCCCTGGAAGCATTTCTCACTGAAAAGTCACAGCTGTGAACAATGTTGTCCGAGTTTCACGCCAATTTTACGGAGTCTCCAGAAAACCTTCCAAAATGACACCAAAATGAATATTTAGGTTGGAAATGTTAAGGGCACATACCCAATAGTGAGATACAGCTGGTGTATGTCACTTTTTGTGATTACATAAAAGATTTTACGTGAAAACATTGTGCGACACTCCGATGACCCTGACAAGAGACGTACATGAAGCCCTGTCTAGAAATAAAGTGCCCATTTTGAGGAACTGGGTCTATTGTAGTATCTTCCTTTGCAAGGGCAGTCAAAAATTGGGAGGTTCACAATGCCCCTGGATACAGACATGCAGGATGGCCTGTAAACAAGAACTGGGTGTATTTTAGTATAGCCCTTTGGTCAGGGCAGCCAAAAATTGGGAGGCTCCTCTTTGTCCCTGGATAGAGATGTGCAGGAGGGCCTGTAACCCTCAAGTGGGTGTATTTTAGTATAGCCCTTTGGTCAGGGCAGCCAAAAATTGGGAGGTTCAACAATGACCCATGCTTACAGACATGTAGTAGGGCCTGTAACCCTCAAGTGGGTTTATTTTAGTATAGCCCTTTGGTCAGGGAAGCCAAAAATTGGGAGGTTCAACAATGACCCATGCTTACAGACATGTAGTAGGGCCTGTAACCCTCAAGTGGGTGTATTTTAGTATAGCCCTTTGGTCAGGGCAGCCAAAAATTGGGAGGCTCCTCTTTGTCTCTGGATAGAGACGTGCATGAGGGCCTGTAACCCTCAAGTGGGTGTATTTTAGTATAGCCCTTTGGTCAGGGCAGCCAAAAATTGGGAGGCTCCTCTTTGTCCCTGGATAGAGACGTGCAGGAGGGCCTGTAACCCTCAAGTGGGTGTATTTTAGTATAGCCCTTTGGTCAGGGCAGCCAAAAATTGGGAGGTTCAACAATGACCCATGCTTACAGACATGTAGTAGGGCCTGTAACCCTCAAGTGGGTGTATTGTAGTATAGCCCTTTGGCCAGGGCAGACAAAAATTGGGAGGTTCAACAATGACCCATGCTTACAGACATGTAGTAGGGCCTGTAACCCTCAAGTGGGTGTATTTTAGTATAGCCCTTTGGTGAGGGCAGCCAAAAATTGGGAGGTTCAACAATGACCCATGCTTACAGACATGTAGTAGGGCCTGTAACCCTCAAGTGGGTGTATTGTAGTATAGCCCTTTGGCCAGGGCAGACAAAAATTGTGAGGTTCAACAATGACCCATGCTTACAGACATGTAGTAGGGCCTGTAACCCTCAAGTGGGTGTATTGTAGTATAGCACTTTGGCCAGGGCAGACAAAAATTGGGAGGTTCAACAATGACCCATGCTTACAGACATGTAGTAGGGCCTGTAACCCTCAAGTGGGTGTATTGTAGTATAGCCCTTTGGTCAGGGCAGCCAAAAATTGGGAGGCTCCTCTTTGTCCCTGGATAGAGACGTGCAGGAGGGCCTGTTAACAAGAACAGGGTGTATTGTAGTATAGCCCTTTGGTCAGGGCAGCCAAAAATTGGGAGGTTCAACAATGACCCATGCTTACAGACATGTAGTAGGGCCTGTAACCCTCAAGTGGGTGTATTGTAGTATAGCCCTTTGGTCAGGGCAGCCAAAAATTGGGAGGTTCAACAATGACCCATGCTTACAGACATGTAGTAGGGCCTGTAACCCTCAAGTGGGTGTATTGTAGTATAGCCCTTTGGCCAGGGCAGACAAAAATTGGGAGGTTCAACAATGACCCATGCTTACAGACATGTAGTAGGGCCTGTAACCCTCAAGTTGGTGTATTTTAGTATAGCCCTTTGGTGAGGGCAGCCAAAAATTGGGAGGTTCAACAATGACCCATGCTTACAGACATGTAGTAGGGCCTGTAACCCTCAAGTGGGTGTATTGTAGTATAGCCCTTTGGCCAGGGCAGACAAAAATTGTGAGGTTCAACAATGACCCATGCTTACAGACTTGTAGTAGGGCCTGTAACCCTCAAGTGGGTGTATTGTAGTATAGCCCTTTGGTCAGGGCAGCCAAAAATTGGGAGGCTCCTCTTTGTCCCTGGATAGAGACGTGCAGGAGGGCCTGTTAACAAGAACAGGGTGTATTGTAGTATAGCCCTTTGGTGAGGGCAGCCAAAAATTGGGAGGTTCAACAATGACCCATGCTTACAGACATGTAGTAGGGCCTGTAACCCTCAAGTGGGTGTATTCTAGTATAGCCCTTTGGCCAGGGCAGACAAAAATTGGGAGGTTCAACAATGACCCATGTTTACAGACATGAAGTAGGGCCTGTAACCCTCAAGTGGGTGTATTGTAGTATAGCCCTTTGGTCAGGGCAGACAAAAATTGGGAGGTTCAACAATGACCCATGCTTACAGACTTGTAGTAGGGCCTGTAACCCTCAAGTGGGTGTATTGTAGTATAGCCCTTTGGTCAGGGCAGCCAAAAATTGGGAGGTTCAACAATGACCCATGCTTACAGACATGTAGTAGGGCCTGTAACCCTCAAGTGGGTGTATTGTAGTACAGCCCTTTGGTCAGGGCAGCCAAAAATTGGGAGGCTCCTCTTTGTCCCTGGATAGAGACGTGCAGGAGGGCCTGTTAACAAGAACAGGGTGTATTGTAGTATAGCCCTTTGGTCAGGGCAGCCAAAAATTGGGAGGCTCCTCTTTGTCCCTGGATAGAGACGTGCTGGAGGGCCTCAAAACATTTTTCACATTGAAAAGATGCGGGTATCCTGTCTTTGTAATGCCCGTTCAAAAAGAATGGGCGTAAAAATGTACCACTGTGGGTATACCTGAAACTACAGCCAAACTATTGTAACGGTCATCATGGTGCCACATGAGGAGAAGGAGGAGCAGTGCACAGGGGGGGGAGGCATAGCATCCCAACAGGCAGTACGAAGCAGGGTCGGGTACGTAGGCATAAGGCAGGCAACCGTTCCCCAGAACAACTACACGACACAAGGTGCCTGTGCAAATGTTAGGTCTTCCCGAGTCTGGCAGTATTTTCAGTTGGCTCCAGATGACTCTAAAAAGGCCATTTGCAACACCTGCCATGCCAGCAACAGCAGGGGTACGAAAAGTAGCAGCCTGCCCACCACCAGAATGATCAGGCACATGTCAACCAAGCACACGACTTTGTGTAAACTACAACAGAGTCGAGGAGCGGTGCTTGCTGATGTCACTGCTACGTCTTTGCCTGTTGTGCGTGCGAGCCAATCCCCTGTCCATGCTGGCCGCGAACAAGCCTCCGACCCTGCACCTGAAGTTGCCCACGTACAAATTACACCACCATCAAGCACGTCCTTGTCCCAGCGCAGTGTTCAATTATCCATTCAGCAAACATTTGAATGCAGGCGCAAATACGCTGCCAACGCCCCACATGCCACAGTCCTGAATGATCACATTTCGCAACTCATTGCGCTAGAAATGTTGCCTTTCCGGCTGGTGTAGACGGAAGCATTCCGCGACCTGATGCCGGCTGCTGTCCCACGTTACTCGGTCCCCAGCCGCCACTATTTCTCCAGATGTGCCGTCCCCGCATTGCATAACCACGTGTCCAACAGCATCACACGTGCCCTGAACAACGCTGTTTCAGCCAAAGTCCACCTAATAATAATAATACAGCTTTATTTATATAGCGCCAACATATTACGCAGCGCTTTACAATGTAGGGTTAGAGTACAGAAAATATAATACAGTAAGTAATTACAGTACAGAACAAATACAGTAGAATAATTGGATACAAAACAATAGGCATAGAATCAATGTAAAAAAGAAAAGACAAAAAATAAAGCAAGAAATGAAGGTGACCCTGCTCAAAAGAGCTTACAATCTACAACGGGATAGGGGTTGCACAAGGTACAGGGGCTTATTGCACGGATGGTCCAGGCATCTTGAGGAAATGGGGCATAGAACTAAGCTTACATGGATGGTCATTATACAGTCTGTGTAGACCTTTTTGGTTTGGTGGAGTTTGTAGAAGAGTAATGTCCAGAGGGATAGCCCACTATCTACAGTACAAAGGACTTCTATTAGGGAGTATGATAGGCCGCCTTAAAAAGATGCTTTTTTAGGGATCGTCTGAAGCCATGCAAGTTGTGGATAGTCCTGATTTCTTTTGGTAAAGCATTCCAGAGGTTTGGTGCAGCTCTGGAGAAGTCTTGGAGCCGGTTCTGGGAGGATCGGATTATTACCGATGTCAGTCGAAGGTCATTTGAGGACCGTAGAGCGCGAGTGGGGTGATAGACAGAGATGAGGGAGGAGAGGTAGGGGGGTGCTGCACTGTGAATAGCTTTGTGGGTGATAAGAAGCAATTTGAATTTGATGCTGTAGTATACGGGCAGCCAGTGCAATGACTGGCACAGAGCAGAGGCATCTGAGTAACGATTGGCCAGATGGGTGATCCTGGCTGCTGCATTAAGGATGGACGGGAGAGGAGAAACTCAGGTGAGGGGGAGGCCGCTTAATAGAGAATTGCAATAGTCAAGGCGGTAATGGATTAGGGCCACAGTGAGGGTTTTTGTTGTTTACAGGGTGAGAAAGGGACGGACTCTGGAGATATTCTTCAAGTGTAAGTGACATGAGCGGACGAGACATTGTGTGTGGGAGGAGAAGGAGAGATCGGTGTCAAACATAACACCCAGACAACGAGCCTGCTGCCTAGGCATTATCGTGGTGCCACAAACTGAGAGAGAGATGTCCGATTTAGGGAGGTTAGTGGATGGGTGGAGCAGAAGAAGTTCAGTTTTGTAAAGGTTTAGTTTCAAATAGAGAGTGGACATGATATTGGAAACTGCAGGTAGACAGTCATTGCTGTTCTTTAATACCGCAGGGGTAAGGTCAGGGGCTGAAGTGTATAACCACAGACACGTGGACAAGTGCTTGTGGGCAAGGCCGCTACATCTCCTTGACAAAACACTGGGTTAATATTGTGGAGGCTCTAACACAGTCTGATCGAGGGACGGAACACGTCCTTCCCACACCAAGGATAGCAGGCCCTACCTCTGTCAGGGTTTCACCGACACTCTACAGCTCCGGAATGTCATGCTCTTCAGCCTCCTCCTCCTGCTCATCCTCATCCACTGTACCCTCCACACCAGTCCCAAGCTGGAAGCACTGCAGCACTGCCTCTGCGAAGCGGCAACAGGCTGTGCTGAAGCTAGTCTGCATAGGTGACAAACCCCACAATGCAGAAGAGGTGTGGACAGCTCTGAAACAGCAGGCAGATCACTGGCTCACACCTCTGAACCTAAAGCCAGGAAAGGTCGTGTGTGACAATGGACGGAACTTGGTGGCATCTTTGAGGCGAGGCCAGCTGACGCATGTTCCATGCGTGGCCCACGTGCTCAACCTGGTGTTTCAGAGGTTTCTAAAGTCATACCCAGAGCTGTCTGAACTGCTGGTAAAAGTTCGCCGTCTGTCTGCACATTTTCGCAAGTCACCTGCTGCTTCTGCCGACCTTTGCGGATTTCAGCGCCGTTAGCGTCTTACGGCCCACAGACTGGTGTGTGATGTCCCCACGCGTTGGAATTCAACTCTGCACATGTTGGTCAGGATATGTGAGCAGAAGACGGCAGTTGTTGACTACCTGCATCACCTAAGCCGTCGGGAAAATGGTTCAAACTCCACACATAACACCTGAGGAGTGGAGATGGATGTCCGACCTATGTACCGTCCTCCAAAACTTTTAGGACTCCACCCAGATGGTGAGCTGCGATGACGCCATTATTAGCGTCACCATACCACAACTCTGCCTTCTAAAACGGTCTCTGCTGAAAATAAAAGAGGATGCATTGCAGGCCGAGCGCGATGACTTGGAGCAAGAAACAGTAGTGGCTGTGGGTGAAAACACAGAGTCCAGCCTCATCTCATCACAACGTGCAGTGGAGGACTATGACGAGGAGGAGGAGGATGAAGACATGGAGCAACTCTCTGGCCAAATTGAGGATATGACATGCACACCAGTGATACCCTCGATTCAGCATGGCTGGGCAGAGGACAGGGGAGATGAGGAGGAGGAGGAGGACAGCATGTTCAGTCATCGTGTTGGTCTGGATACTAAAGTGATGGGTGTTAAGAGTCTGGCGCACATGGCTGACTTTATGGTAAGCTGCCTGCCTCGTGACCCTCGCGTTCAGAACATCTTGGCCGACAATCAGTACTGGTTGGCAACACTGTTAGACCCACGGTACAAGGAGAAATTTATGTCTGTCATTCCTGAGGCGGAGAGGTCAGCCAAAACGCAGCAGTTCCAGAAGGCCATAGTCACGGAAGTAGGCTAATCATTCCCCTCACAAAATGCTAGCGGCATAGGTCAGGAATCGGTGGACAACCAAGGCGTTCGGCCTAGAGGGGCACAAGTCCAATCTGCCAAAGGTAGGGGAACAGTCTTTACGAGGTGGGACAGTTTTCTCAGCCCCTCACGTACCACAGCCCCTGAGGTGCGTGGTAGTGCCACAAGAAATGCTAAGTTTGGTCAGATGCAGAAGGAGTACCTTGCCGATCGAACAACTGTACTGCGAGATTCCTCTGTGCCTTACAATTATTGGGTCTCCAAGCTGGACACGTGGCATGAATTGGCTCTCTACGCCTTGGAAGTCCTGGCCTGCACTGCCGCTAGCGTTTTGTCACAGCGTGTTTTCAGAGCCGCAGGTGGAATCATTACTGATAAACGCAACCGCCTGTCAACTGAAAATGCTGACAGGCTGACTGAGATCAAGATGAACAAGGGTTGGATTGGGCCAGACTTCACCACACCACCAACAAATGACAACTGAATTTAAATTTTGTAATGGGAATTTGCCATGTACCTCCACTGACCCATGGGTACACACTTCTGGACTTCCGAGTGTCCAAGTGTGGGATCAGCAATGTCCGTGGACGTGCACTCAGCCAATTGGTAGGAAGGAGGATCAGGTTGTGAAATGTGCGGTGCAGTATCACGGCTACTGACAATTGACCGTGTGGAAGACAGGGTGTTTGTGGAGGTGCCAATCAGACTTGAAGCATTATCCGCTATCCAAGTAACAAGCTGTTGACACTAGTGTTGGTTCAAGAGCGTAGTACTACAGCGGGCCCCAACAATTTGGGACAGGACGTGTGAGCGAGTAGATGTGCCACTTTATTGTTGCGAAATTAATGCTTGCACACGACCTCGGCCTCTGCCTGCACCACCATCACGTTCACCTCCTTCTTCCTTGCCAACGCCCTTGCGCATTTTGCTTGTATACTGCGACAACAGTCACAGGAGAGGATTTTAGTCCCTAACCTGTATCAAGGTATGACGTACACCAGTCTGGTGACTGTTCAGATCACAAGAGATTAGGATTTTAGTTCCCTAACCTGTATCAAGGTATGACGTACAACAGTCTGGTGACTTGAATGGTTTTAGGAGAGGATTTTAGTCCCTCACCTGTATCAAGGTATGACGTACAACAGTCTGGTGACTGTAATGCTTTCAGGAGAGGATTTTAGTCCCTAACCTGTATCAAGGTATGACGTACAACAGTCTGGTGACTTGAATGGTTTTAGGAGAGGATTTTAGTCCCTAACCTGAATAAAGGTATGACTTACAACAGTGTGGTGACTGTTGAGATGACAAGAGTTAGGATTTTAGTTCCCTAACCTGAATAAAGGTAGTACGTACACCTGTCTGGTGAATGTAATGGTTTCATGAGAGGATTTTAATCCCTAACCTGTATTAAGGTAGTACGTACACCTGTCTGCTGACTGTTTTGATGACAAGAGTTAGGATTTTAGTCCCTAACCTGAATAAAGGTATGACTTACAACAGTGTGGTGACTGTTGAGATGACAAGAGTTAGGATTTTAGTTCCCTAACCTGAATAAAGGTAGTACGTACACCTGTCTGGTGACTGTAATGGTTTCAAGAGAGGATTTTAGTCCCTAACCTGTATTAAGGTAGTACGTACACCTGTCTGGTGACTGTAATGGTTTCAAGAGAGGATTTTAGTCCCTAACCTGTATTAAGGTAGTACGTACACCTGTCTGGTGACTGTTTTGATGACAAGAGTTAGGATTTTAGTTCCCTAACCTGAATAAAGGTAGTACGTACACCTGTCTGGTGACTGTAATGGTTTCAAGAGAGGATTTTAGTCCCTAACCTGTATTAAGGTAGTATGTACACCTGTCTGGTGACTGTAATGGTTTCAAGAGAGGATTTTAGTCCCTAACCTGTATTAAGGTAGTACGTACACCTGTCTGGTGACTGTTTTGATGACAAGAGTTAGGATTTTAGTTCCCTAACCTGTAGAAAGGGTATGACGTACAACAGTGTGGTGACTGTTGAGATGACAAGAGTTAGGATTTTAGTTCCCTAACCTGAATAAAGGTATGACTTACAACAGTGTGGTGACTGTTGAGATGACAACAGTTAGGATTTTAGTTCCCTAACCTGTATAAACGTATGACGTACAACAGTGTGGTGACTGTTCAGATGCCAAGAGTTAGGATTTTAGTTCCCTAACCTGAATAAAGGTATGACTTACAAGAGTGTGTGACTGTTGAGATGCCAAGAGTTAGGATTTTAGTTCCCTAACCTGTATTAAGGTAGTACGTACACCTGTCTGGTGACTGTTTTGATGACAAGAGTTAGGATTTTAGTTCCCTAACCTGTAGAAAGGGTATGACGTACAACAGTGTGGTGACTGTTGAGATGACAAGAGTTAGGATTTTAGTTCCCTAACCTGAATAAAGGTATGACTTACAACAGTGTGGTGACTGTTGAGATGACAACAGTTAGGATTTTAGTTCCCTAACCTGTATAAACGTATGACGTACACCTGTCTGGTGACTGTTTTGATGACAAGAGTTAGGATTTTAGTTCCCTAACCTGTATAAACGTATGACGTACAACAGTGTGGTGACTGTTGAGATGACAAGAGTTAGGATTTTAGTTCCCTAACCTGTAGAAAGGGTATGACGTACAACAGTGTGGTGACTGTTGAATGACAAGAGTTAGGATTTTAGTTCCCTAACCTGAATAAAGGTATGACTTACAACAGTGTGGTGACTGTTGAGATGACAAGAGTTAGGATTTTAGTTCCCTAACCTGTATAAAACGTATGACGTACAACAGTGTGGTGACTGTTGTGATGACAAGAGTTAGGATTTTAGTTCCCTAACCTGTAGAAAGGGTATGACGTACAACAGTGTGTTGACTGTTGAGATGCCAAGAGTTAGGATGTTAGTTCCCTAACCTGAATAAAGGTATGACTTACAACAGTGTGGTGACTGTTGAGATGACAAGAGTTAGGATTTTAGTTCCCTAACCTGAATAAAGGTAGTACGTACACCTGTCTGGTGAATGTAATGGTTTCAAGAGAGGATTTTAGTCCCTAACCTGTATTAAGGTAGTACGTACACCTGTCTGGTGACTGTAATGGTTTCAAGAGAGGATTTTAATCCCTAACCTGTATTAAGGTAGTACGTACACCTGTCTGCTGACTGTTTTGATGACAAGAGTTAGGATTTTAGTCCCTAACCTGAATAAAGGTATGACTTACAACAGTGTGGTGACTGTTGAGATGACAAGAGTTAGGATTTTAGTTCCCTAACCTGAATAAAGGTAGTATGTACACCTGTCTGGTGACTGTAATGGTTTCAAGAGAGGATTTAGTCCCTAACCTGTATTAAGGTAGTACGTACACCTGTCTGGTGACTGTAATGGTTTCAAGAGAGGATTTTAGTCCCTAACCTGTATTAAGGTAGTACGTACACCTGTCTGGTGACTGTTTTGATGACAAGAGTTAGGATTTTAGTTCCCTAACCTGTAGAAAGGGTATGACGTACAACAGTGTGGTGACTGTTGAAATGACAAGAGTTAGGATTTTAGTTCCCTAACCTGAATAAAGTATGACTTACAACAGTGTGGTGACTGTTGAGATGACAACAGTTAGGATTTTAGTTCCCTAACCTGATAAAACGTATGACGTACAACAGTGTGGTGACTGTTCAGATGCCAAGAGTTAGGATTTTAGTTCCCTAACCTGAATAAATGTATGACTTACAAAGTGTGGTGACTGTTGAGATGCAAGAGTTAGGATTTTAGTTCCCTAACCTGTATTAAGGTAGTACGTACACCTGTCTGGTGACTGTTTTGATGACAAGAGTTAGGATTTTAGTTCCCTAACCTGTATAAACGTATGACGTACAACAGTGTGGTGACTGTTGAGATGACAAGAGTTAGGATTTTAGTTCCCTAACCTGTAGAAAGGTATGACGTACAACAGCGTGGTGACTGTTGAGATGCCAAGAGTTAGGATTTTAGTTCCCTAACCTGCATAATGGTATGACTTACAACAGTGTGGTGACTGTTGAGATGCCAAGAGTTAGGATTTTAGTTCCCTAACCTGTATTAAGGTATACGTACACCTGTCTGGTGACTGTTGAGATGACAAGAGTTAGGATTTTAGTTCCCTAACCTGAATAAAGGTATGACTTACAACATGTGGTGACTGTTGAGATGACAAGAGTTAGGACTTTAGTTCCCTAACCTGAATAAAGGTAGTACGTACACCTGTCTGGTGAATGTAATGGTTTCAAGAGAGGATTTTAGTCCCTAACCTGTATTAAGGTAGTACGTACACCTGTCTGGTGACTGTAATGGTTTCAAGAGAGGATTTTAATCCCTAACCTGTATTAAGGTAGTACGTACACCTGTCTGCTGACTGTTTTGATGACAAGAGTTAGGATTTTAGTTCCCTAACCTGTATTAAGGTACTACGTACACCTGTCTGGTGACTGTAATGGTTTGAAGAGAGGATTTTAGTCCCTAACCTGTATTAAGGTAGTACGTACACCTGTCTGGTGACTGTTTTGATGACAGGAGTTAGGATTTTAGTTCCCTAACCTGTATTAAGGAAGTACGTACACCTGTCTGGTGACTGTAATGGTTTGAAGAGAGAATTTTAGTCCCTAACCTGTATTAAGGTACTAAGTACAAGAGTGTGGTGACTCTAATGGTCACAGAAAAGCTTGGATCCCAATCTGTATCACCCTGCCTATATCCTCCTAGATTAGTCCTGAGAAGGACTGTTCTGGTCACTGGAAATCTTGGACTCCGATCTGGATCACCCTGCCTATGTCCTCCTAGATTAGTCCTGAGAAGGACTGTTGTGGTCAGCAGCAGTTTGCAGCCCTGATCCGGATCTACCTATGAGGGCCGCAAATCTGTCCCTAATCAGCAGCAGACACTCTCCCTACACTCACTGTCTGGAAGGCTGTGTGCTGAGCACAGCGCGCCGGGACTTATAAAGGCTCGGTGATGCTGTGCAGGCCGGCCAATCACTGCTATACCACAACTAACAGGGCTGTGGCATTGCAGTGGTCTGTCAGCCAATCCCTGCACGTGGACTGGCTCTCAAAAGAGCGCCAACATGGAGAGATGACGACCACGAGCACAGCACGAGTATCGCGAGATTACTCGGTGCTCGGCGAGTCGCCCGAGTACAGTGATACTCGTGCGAGTAACGAGTAGTGCCGAGCATGTTCGCTCAACACTAGTAGACAAGTATCAACCCGGCATCTACCAAAGAGAACAACAGGCAAGTCTTAACCCGTTAGCACACCATGGATGGGCTGATACCCAAGATAGTGATCCAGCTGTGAAGCTATTGAAAGAACTGCTTACACAACAAGGTGTGTACCCTAACCAGAATGCCCCAGCAGAGACCCAACAACTCTGGAAAGAGAAAGGCAAGTTGTTCCTGTATCAAGGGAAGCTCTGCAGAAGGCATACCAATCCCAAAACACATTAATTGGTCTGGCAGATAATCGTACCCAAGCGAGACGTCAAAATGGTCTTAGAAGCCTACCACGACGGTGCAGGTCATTTTGGATGGAAGAAGTTGGAAGTGCTCCTAAGAGAGAGATTCTATTGGGTTGGCATGAGAACATCAATTGAAGATTGGTGCAGAAAATGTGGCCCGTGCAACCTCAGAAGAAAAGATCAACAGAGAGCCCCACTCCAGTCCATAGTAACCAAGCAACCACTAGAGTTAGTTGCGATAGACCACATCAAGTTGTCACCAAGCCGGTCAGGCTATGTCTATGCCTTAACCATCGTGGACCATTACTCACGCTTCTTAGTGGTGGTACCCGTCAAGGACCTGACAGCGAAGACGGCAGCAAAAGCATTTCAGACTCATTTCTGTAGACCGCATGGTTACCCGGAACAAGTCCTTGCAGATCAAGGTCCAGCCTTTGAATCAGAGATTTTCCAAGAATTCTGCAATATGTACGGCTGTAAGAAGATCCACACGACAGCGTACGATCCCCAAACAAATGGCTTATGCGAGAAGGTGAACCATATTGTAATAGACCTATTGAAAACGTTACCGGAATCTGAGAGAAATCAATGGCCAGATAAATTACCTGACTTGGTAGATTTATACAACAACGTTCCAGTGAGTTCTACAAACTGCACCCCAGCCTATCTTATGCGTGCAAGACCCGGTAAGCTACCAATTGACTTAGATATGGGAATCGTGAAACCAGACGCAGAAGTTGAAGAATCCAATTGGCATACCCTACGTCAGCAACAGTATCGCCTAGTACAAGAGTGCGTAGAGAAAAATCTTCAGCAAGCTAGAGCAAGACAAGAGAGAACCTATAACCAAAATGCTCAAGCAACTTCATTACAACCCGGTGAGCAAGTTCTCAAAAGAAAGAGACGCACTAACAAATTGGATAATCAGTGGGAAACCATCCCATACACAGTCTTACCATCCAATTTAGACAATGCTAAAATGTGTCTAATAAGCAAAGATGAAGTAAGAACTTCAGTACTTGTGTCCAGAGACCATCTCAAACCGTGTCCTGAAACCCTGAAGACACCTGAAGTAATAGTACCCGTACAGGTCCAACCTGTCAAAGAGAAAGAAGCTGAAGTATTTCATACGGTGCTAAGAGATTTCCCAAAAACATGGCCAAATTACTACGGAGCAGTTGTAGTCCCAATGATTGCTTTCCCTCCAATGGTGGAATCAACACCAGAACCCGTATTACCCGAAGAAGTCCCAAGACCTGAAGAACTGGAAGTAGAACCTGTAGAGGAAGATCTTCATCTTCTATAGTACCAAACACTACAAGTAGGTACATGCCCACCAGCACCAATAGGCTACATGCAAGTAGTATACCCGTTTTACGCAGATCAGAACGTAGTACCAGAGGTCAGTTACCAGCTAGGTACAGGGATTAAAAGGTCAAATTAACTGTAAATGTAAATATGTTTGTGTAAATATAAATTGAACCCGGTGAACAAATGTACATAGTTAGTACAACGTTTAACAAAAAGCCCAGTACCTACAGAGACTATCCTGTATGAACTTTTTGCATATTTTTCGAACTTTTTCCTTTTATTTTATTTTTTATGGACCATACTACCACGGACTGGTTGTGGTATAAACTTTCTTGCATATATTCATCAGCCCGGAGGTAATAGACTAAACCCCCGGAAGGACTGCTTTTTGAATTTTTGGACTGTTTTTGAACTTTAGTGATTTTTGTACTTTTTACTTTTAAGTCTCTGTAAATATTATTTGTATTAATTGTTTGTTTCTTTGTTGTTCCACAGTCCCGGAGTACTGTCTTTAACTAAGGGGGAATGTGGCACCCCAAGGGTAAATGTGCCACTGAAACAGCATCACAGGTTTGCTCCCCACACAACACTACACTAGAAAGTGGGAGGAGCTTAGGTGGCACCTGCAAGAGTGGGAGGAGCTAAGGTTGTTTACCTCAGAGCAGGAGTGACAGTTAGTCAGTTTAGTTGAGTCTGGAGTTGAGGAGAGTCAAGTGGCAGTGGAGGTCCTGAGAGGTCTGAGGAAAGGAGACAGAGAAACAGGAACACACCCGGGACAAGGAGTTACCCTAAAACTCAACCCCGAGAGGTGCTAGGACGGATACCGGATCCTAGGCTGTGCCTGAGACAGACAGGACAGTGAATACTGGGAGAGTGAAGGTCCACCATCTTCACTGTACCATAGCCAAAGCAACACGGAGGGGTCAGTGACACAGAGGACTCAAGTTGCCTAGCAGATTGGTACCCGTGAGGGGAGACAGGGCCAGCAGTTCAGCTAAAAGCGGCAGCAGGGCCATACACAAAGCGCAGAAGTAGGAAGCCAAGGACCCGGTCAGGGTGGGAGCAACCCGGCCCCGGTACAGACTCCGTGGACAATACTCTGCTTTACCATCTGCACAGTAAAGACTTGGAAAACGACAACAAACGTGAATGTGTGTCATCCTTGTGCTGAAACCCTACTTTCCCTCATAAACTGTCATTGCCTCCACTCTCATCATCTCTACTACTACCCCTATTATCCTGCAACATCTGTAAAAACCATCACAGACTTTAATTACCACTGCCCCGGGGAACCAGGCTCTACCTGCAGAGAGCCATTCCATCTAAAGCTGCCAAAACATCATCCCCGGAGGTTCTGCAGCAGCAGTGGTCACCCTGACCACAACCCGTAGGTGGCGTCACGACAAACCTAATCCCTTGTAAATACACCCCATTTACTTGTGTGAACCCGGGACACGGTCTGGACCAGGACTGCCGTGACATCCCCCAGCAGTACCCCGGTCCGGCACCGAGTACCCCATCCCAGTGGGCTTCACAACTTGGCGTCACGAACAGGATGTACCGTGCCCGGTACCGGGCATTGTGTGCCGTGATTAGTGACCATTTTGAATCAGACGCCAGGAGGCAGGGGACAGGAGGACCATCTAAACAGCGAGGGTTTTATAGTCAGATAAGTCCCTCCAGACTCTTTATCTCTACACTTTCTACAGTGGTTTTTACAGCTTACATGGGAAATAGAAGCTTGGGAGACCTCTTCCATGAACGCAGCAGACACGCTGATTCTTGGACATTCTTGAAAACATGAACAATCCAGTCAGCTTTTGTTAAGGGATTTTCCGCTCTTGAGCTAAATTTATATTCTATTGAGAGAAGTAGATGAGAATCTGCAAACAAATCATATAATGGGGAGCACGTGACCTCCAATAATTCGATTTTGAGAATGAGCGTAATCTTTTTGGTCTGCATAATGCACACTGTCAGGATTTACCGCTCAGTAGCCACATGGTGGCTGAAGAAACTTACCTCGATCCCAGAAAGCCCCTTTAATGAGCCCACCAACCTACGTTACTCCAAGATAAATATTTCATTCAGAATTTCAGAATTTTTGCGCTATTCTTCTCAGCTCTTCCTCATTACTGTAAATGAATGCTAGATGTGTCAGGTCGAGTATCCTCTTCTGTTTCCAAACTGCAGCAAAGTGCTTCAGGGGAACTGTGACGGTTTTAGTGTCATTTGCATGAGCGAGCAATAAAGGTGGCGGTTTTACACAGTAATAAGATAAGTTCGGGGGTAACTATGATGATGCAGCATCGTGCACATTGATTTAAAAGAGTTTGACTCTTGGTAAAGTTGAAAATGAGTTTTTTAATGAAAGATTATATCAGTTTTATTACTAAAATTTTATTCTCATTTATTTACATCTTAAATGTTTTGCAGAATATTAAAGACAGATATATCTGATGCATGGTTATAATAATCAATGCTGGTGGAGTATTTCCGTAAATTTAAAAGGGTGATCCAATATCTAGATTGCTCTTTATAAATAACTACGTTTAAAGGGAATCTGTCATGATGTTTAATCTATTTAATCTGAGATAAACATAATGTAGGGCAAATGAGCCTGATTAAAAGGATGTGTCACTTATTAGACTATGTGTTGTAGTGTAAATACAATAAATGTTTTACCAGTAAAGGTACCTTTACATGCGGCAACTTTTCTAGGAATTTCACTGGCAACTTACTGGTTGCAGTGAAATCATGGACACATTGTTCCATTTGTACACAGCAACAAGATAGAACAATGTGTCCATGATTTCACTGCAACCAGTAAGTTGCCAGTGAAATTCCTAGAAAAGTTGCCGCGTGTAAAGGTACTGTAAGAGATTATCAAAAGACTAACTGTACTATCAAAATTGGCGAAGCACCAGCGATCCCGACAACGATGCGACCTGGTAGGGATCACTGGTGCATCGCTATGTGGTTACTGGTGAGATGTCAGTCAGATCTACTCAACGACGCAGCAACGATACGACCTGGTATGGATGGCTGGTGCATCGCTGTTGGGATCGCTGGTGAGATGTCAAACAGAGATCTCACCAGCGATGCAGCAATGATCCGGAATGATACGGCGGTCTTTGGGACCCTGTTTCTCAGACCTGTAGTATTGAGATCGTTGGTCGTTGTCCCCATCAAACACAGCGATGCATGCTGCCCAGCGGGACCCCAATGATCAAAAAATGGTCCAGGCGACTCTGACACGACCAACGATCTCACAGCAGGAGCCTGGTCGCTGCTAAGGGTCAAACATAGCGAGATCGCTGGCCAGGTCGCTGTTGGGTCACCAAACTTGTGACTCAGCAACGATCTCGCTAGCAATCTCGCTTAGTGTGATGGGGGCTTTAGGGTGCTGTCACACATAACGATCGCTCCAACGATCCCGACAGCGATAACGACCTGCCGGGATCGCTGGAGCGTCGTTACCTGATCACTGGGGAGCTGTCAAACAGGCAGATCTCCCCAGCGATCAGGCCATGGGAGCCACCTCCCACATCGCTCCCTGCTTAGCACTGCCTTATAGTCAGCGCTAAGCAGGGAGAACGCTGGTAACTATGATAAACACCGGGTATCCAGGCAGCGCACGCTGCCTAGATACCCGCTGTTTATCATAGTTACCAGCGTTCTCCCTGCTTACAGGCATCGCTAAGCAGGGAGGACGCTGGTAACCATGGTAAACGCCGGATATCTAGGCAGCGCGCGCTGCCTGGATACCCGCTGTTTATCATAGTTACCAGCGTTCTCCCTGCTTACAGGCATCGCTAAGCAGGGAGGACGCTGGTAACCATGGTAAACGCCGGATATCTAGGCAGCGCGCGCTGCCTGGATACCCGCTGTTTATCATAGTTACCAGCGTTCTCCCTGCTTACAGGCAGTTCTAAGCAGGGAGGACGCTGGTAACCATGGTAAATGCCGGATATCTAGGCAGCGCGTGCTGCCTGGATACCCGGTGTTTAACATAGTAACCAGCCCTGTGAGGTCACTGATCGCTGGTTTCTTGCGGTCACACGCAGCGATGCGTGCTGACCAGCGGGAAACCAACGATCTAAAAATGACCCACAGCACTTTGCAGCGATCAGCGACCTCACAGCAGGGGCCTGATCGCTGCAAAGTGTCACACAGAACGACATCACTGGAGAGATCGTTGTAACGTCACAGTTACAACGATCTCTCTAACGATATCGTTATGTGTGACTGGGGCTTTAGTCTCATGTGCACAGCAGTCAGGCTAATCTTTGTATTCCCACCCCCAACACTGCTTGGCAGCTTGCTGATAATTCACAGTGTACAAAAGAATCTGCCAGTTAGAAGTGTGGGTGGGGTCATACACATTTTAGCAATATAAACACTTCTACATATACATCAGCCAAAACAGGAGTTGTATCAAAACTACACCAAGCAGTCCAATAAGTGATGCATCCGTGGAATCAGGCTCTCTTGGTTTATATTATGATGCTCTCGGATCACATAGCTAAATCCTGATGAGAGGTTTCCCTTTATCCCTAACCATTTTGTAAATAGCTGCATTATTAAATTCACTGCACTTCTACGTATCCTGATGTTTCCTATATTTATTTTTTACTTTACTCTCTGTGACACTTTGCTTCGAGAAGTCTCAAACTTGAAGTCACAGGAGGCTGGAGCTGCACTCACTTCTCTATTATCACCCCTCCTGTCACTGGATGCCATCAGGCAGCGATATTGTGGTCACTTACTACAGCTACAATCACTGCTGTCTTCTGATGACAGCCTGGTTCTGTAGAGATGATAGAGAAGTGACCACATCTTCTCTCGTTACAGTCACTGCTTCTAACGCTGCAGTCTCTTTCCCTGAAATGCATCATCATCAGGAAACCCTCATTTTGTCTATCAATAGTAGTTGAGAGTTGAAGAAGCTAGTGTGGCGCCCCTGCGGACTTGCGGCCACAGAAGCTGAGACAGGTAAGCTAGTTACCCCACACTAACACCCTACATATCCCCCCATTCCTAGACCTAGTACTCTATGTCAGGCAAGGGATAGAGGGGGGAGCTAGGTGGAGAGTTGAGAGAAGAGAGGAAAACCCAGGACAGGGGTGGAGGAAATAGACTAAAACCCTAGAAACACTAAGTTGGGAGGGCTTAGTCGGGAAGACACAGAGAGCACCGGTTCATGTTCCTGGCATGAGTGAGTAGGTGAGGAACAGAACCCCCAAGCTGAGACACCCTGAGAGCCAAAGTGTAACACCGTAAAGGAAGAATGTGGACCCAGCGACCTGTGCCACTGTAAGGCAGGTCCGGATCCCTGGCAGAGTACCAAGGGAGAGAAGAAGGGGTCCACGGGGGGTCCAGATGAGTCAGAACACCAGGAGGACCAGGACAACACCAGGGTACCAGCTCTGTACATATGGTTGGCAGCTGCATGCCCCAGCCATGAAGTAACCAGTTAGGTGAAGGGACTTTATGCCTGGAACCCAACCCCCGACACACGAAGGAAATGCTGTCATATAGGACTAGGATTCGCGGTTGGGAATGTCCACAGAAGTCGGCGACAGCTGGCCCGGAGTAGATGCGTGGGAAGAATCTGCAAGGCCTGAAAGGACTAGAGAGGGGGTGCCCCTAGTGAACTGTCCCGGCTGAAGAACCAGTGTCTGGAATCAGTTGTGTACTGTGTGTAACTGGAACTGTACCAATGTGAGAAAAAGTACCCGGACAGACTCAGAACTGTGTGTGAGAGACTCTCCTTTGCATGACGGTGACAAGCTCCCGCCTGCAGAGCAGCACACTGCCCACTGCGTGCCGACAGAGGAGACTGCAGAGAGAGGATAAGCATGGAGGCCAGATGACTCATCCACTACTCCTGCTCTGGGGAACACCAAGCCCTACGCATGGATGGCTCACCATATTGGGTTCTGCCTTCATCATCGTTCCCCAGAGACCTGGATGGCAACAGTGGCTTTACTAGCCACAAACCACGGGTGGCGTCACAACTTTAATTTTTATTCTTGCTTTTATTTTTCCCTTTTCCCTTTTTTATTGCCGCACCTGGGACCGGGTCACGTCATCGTGATGTCCCCAGAAGCCATAGAAGACGACAGGGCCCGGTCTCGAGTACCCCTGTCCCCGGGGTGCGACACTAGACACACATAACATTGTTTACCGTGTTATTGTGTCAATTGTAAATTATGTAGACTCAGATAGTACTGTCTTCCTCTCTTGATCTGTGAATGATAAACAGTCAAATAGTACTACCTTCTTGTCTCTAAATGGCAAATCCTGTTGCAGTGTATTTTATCCATTCACAAAGCATTAAGCTAAATTTAATAAATAAATAAGGGCAAGGATGGACATGTCATTGCTGTAGCAAGTGGGGCCCATGAGGCAAGGGGGCCCGAAAGGAACCTCCAACGCAAAAGGCAGCTTTTCCCATAAACAGACTGCAAAGAGCTCATATACTGTTCCTGCAAAGGGGCTCCTTTCAGTCTGTGTCCTCCACTGATTAAGGGCCAATGCATATCACCATGGTCTTAGGCTGCCTTCACATTTGCGTATGGGAAGGCAGCGTATTGCTGCGTTCCCATACGCAGTCAAACGCATGCGCACTGCGTTCCTATGTTTAACATAGGAACGCATGGTGCCTGTGTTCGGGTGCGGATGCGGACGATATCTGCTCCTTCCGGTGTCCAGCGTCCGCACCCGGGACGCAGCATGTTGGGTTTTTTTGTGCGCTTGGGGACCTTGGAAAATCAGCAAGCGTCCCCAAGCGCACAAAAAAAGCATTGGCTTCAATGGGTCCGCAGTGTTCTGCGCTTGACAGCGCAGGAGAACGCTGCGGACCCATTGAAAAATCTCCCGGTGGCCGGAGGTGATGTCACAGGAGATCACCGACGGCCACCAGGAGATCAGCTCAGCCTCTGCTGATCTCCTCCTCCCCGCCGCCGATAATCTGCTAGCGATGTCGGCGGGGAGAAACAGCTGATGCGACAGCTGTTTGAATCTTCCCGCGCCGACATCTCCTCTCGGTGTCGGCGCGGGAGATTCAAACAGCTGTCAAATCAGCTGTTTCTCCCCGCTGACATGTCCCGGAGCTTACCGGCGGCCGGGAGGCGGAGATCTCCGGCGCTGATCTCCGCCCCTGGACACCGCTGATTGGCTGCCGGGCTACACAGTGATGTGTCCGCAGGCGGACATTCTCCGCTGCGGACACATCAAAATGGCCCTGCTTTACACTGCGTTTGTGTCTGCATGCCATCAGCATGCAGACACAAACGCTAATGTGAAGCCAGCCTTACTCACTTTCAGGAAAGCCAAAAATTTTCCTTTAATACATAACAAAATCTAAAAATGGACTTTCTGCTTTGAAAGTGTAGAGCTTTTAAAAATTAACAAAGTTACGTAAAAAACAAGTGTAAAATAGGAGTCTGTTCTTGCACCGTTCTCCGTATACTAAAAGATGTCAATAATGTTCCATACATGCATGACATGCGTTCATAAAATATATCTTCACAGGTTCTTATCCATTTGCAGCCATGCTTGGTATAAAAATAAACAGTTTAAACAGATGATTATATTTGCATCCCCTCCTCATTTCCCTTTTATCCAGACCCCCCTGCTGCCGCTTCACTATTAGCCCCCCCCAACCTTGCACACAGCTGACCCGATTCGTGGTGGGAATAACCTGACTTAATCCCATGCCTGTTTGAGTTTTTCTGACCTATTTGCATAATGTGCGTGCGGTTAAATGAGAAGTGAGTACCTAATTAAATCATGCACCACAGATAAAGGATTAAAAATATTCATCCTGCTTTAAAAAAAAAAGTACTAATTATTTCCTTCATGTGGCTCCCTTCTCTGTAATTCCATGTCATTTAATCTGCTAAATGCTTTCCCTTCAGAGGCTTTATGTTTGTCTGTTAAAGTCATAGTTGACATAGTGGGTTGAAATAACAGAGGAAAGTTCAAAGGGTTTATAGCTGACTTGTGACTTTTAGAAGACCACAAAGAGTAATGTGCTGGTTGATTAAACAAATAACGTATAGACTCTGTAAGTGATCTGATCCAATGGCGAATGTGGGGCATTTTATTAAAGCTAAATATTTATCTACTGTAAAGCGCTATTCCATTTTTTATGTTATTTCTAAATTTCCCAAATAGGAAGTCTAACACTTATTTTTAATAAACAGATAGGTGGGTGAAATAAGAATTGAACATGACAGCAATATTCTAAGTAAATATATATCTAAAGGTGCTATTGACATGAATTTCGCACCAGAAGCTGGTAACAACCCATCCAATCCACACAGGCAAAGAAATCAAATCATAGATGTCCATAAATTGGTATGTGTAATAATGAGAAATGACACAGGGGAAGGCTATTCGGCACATGAAGAAAGTAAGGTGCAAAAAGATATGGAAAGTCATGAGACCAGCTGAAATCTATGAGCAATTAGAAAGCAATCCTGACACTTAAGGCCGCTTTACACGTCACAATATCGCAACGCAACTACGATAAAAAGTCACGTGGTAGGGGCATTGCAGTTGATATCGTTCATGCGTTGTGTCGTGTAAATGGGCAACGCAACTCAAAAACGATGCAACTACGATATCTTTTTGGATTGTGCATGCTCTTCAACCGTGCAATATTGGCTAGGCGATGTGGCAGGATCGTGCTGTGTGACAGCGCAACTACGATTTGGAGCGCAACTTCCCCTATTCACTCCAATGTTAATTGCTCGTTCCCTGAGTTGCTCAGACACAGTGTGCAAGAGGGGCGTACGACATCGTAGTTGCGTTGCCTGCTGGTATCTCCCTGTGTAACATCTACTATGCGATCTTGGACAAGTGCCAAAAGCGTGCGCCTCCTGTGAAATCGGATGCAATATCGGAATATTTAGGAAAAAATAATATCTGCTAGTTTAACTGATGGTATATAAAAAGGTGTTTCATTACCAAGGAACCACACAAGAAACAGCTCATGGTGGGTAAAACCAGTGAGCTGTCCCACGACTTTCATAATCTTATTGCGAAATATACTGATGGCATTGGTAACAAAAGAATTTCTAAACTAATGAGGGTTCCAGTGATCACTGTTTGGTCTATAATGCAAAAGTGAAAAGAACATAATTTCACCATAAACTGGTTTTTACCAGGTGCTCCCTACAATAACAGAGGAATGAAAATAATTATCAGAAGAGCCAAAGACCACCCATGGAGAGCTACAGAAAGATCTGGAATCAGCAGGTGCAATAGTTTCAAAGAAAACAATAAGTAATGCACTCCCTCTCCTCTCCTGTATGGAGGCTCACCACACAAGACTCCATTGCTGAAAAAAAAGCGTGTCAAGCATGTTTAAGATTTGCTTAACAACATTTAGACAAGCCTGTGAAATACTGGGAGAATATAGTCTGGTCAGATGAGAACAAAATTGAACCCTTTGGTTGCCATAATGCACACCATGATTGGAGGCCAAAGGCAATGTAATTACCACAAGAACACCATACCAGCAGTGAGGTTTGGAGGTAGGAACATTATACTGTTGAGTCCAAGATGGCCGCGATGTGAGGAGGACGTGTATCCAGGAGCTCCACAGCCTGAACACAGCATCACAGCCATCCATCCCTGCAGGCTACCCACCGGAGCCCCTCGGACCCACAGCTAGACAGCTACCACCCCCCTGAACCGGTCACTGTGCTTCTTTTAGCAATCTGACCGGTGGAACGAAACACAGGACCGGATCCCCTGTCAGCCCCCGCTGCACACGAGGCAGAGCTGCGGCGGCGCCTGCCCTGATAGGCCGCGCCGGATCTGCCAGCACGTGCTGCGGGTAGAGAGGAGCGGCGGGCACTCAGAGGCACAACGCTCGCCGCTCGGTCTGTAGTCCTGAGGAGACCGGCGAGTGTGCGAGGAGACCGGGTCTTCCTGCCCCCGCCGCACATTCCAGCGGCGACCCGGCGGGGGTGCTCAGGGCCGCTCCGAGACCCGAGGTCTGCACTCCGGCTGATCACCCAGGAAGGAACGGAGCCTGCAAACAGTGGGAGCAGGAAGCCTCACACCCTGCCTGGAGAGACATAAATTACCCGAAAAGCCCCCAGGACCGCTCATATTCAGACCGGAGGAGCTGCAGGAGAGGGTAAGTGGAGGCTGATCCTCATCCATAAGAGACAGCCTGTCACTGCCTGCACTGTGCCTAAATATACAGAACTGTGGCTGGCCTGGTCTGTGTTTGTGGTGAAAGGGGATTACAATAGTGAGGTGAAGAGGCAACGGGTCAGTGGTCACTGGGGAAGGTGGAGGCATTATTCACCCCTCACATCATATACCATCTATCGCAGAGAGAAGCCCCCCACCCATCCGGGAACTATCGCCTTGAAGGGACTCTATATGATCAGCTTATAAGACTGGGCATTGTACTATATACTGGGGATTACCCCTGATAATCCTATCCACTTGTCAACTGGACTTTTTTGACATCCTGATAACCTGATACACAACAACAAAGAGGTCAGAGGACCCCCCAGCAAGCACCCTTCACTCTCTGCACCAGGTGCTACATTATCAGTGCCTGTAGACTCCCTTTTCACCGCTTTCTGTCCTACTGGACACAATTTGGACCAATGAACCCTTAAACTGACCATAACCAACTAGAGGGGACATATAGGCTTAAACTGCACAAATACTTCACACTGTGAACACAGATAACACCATGGGAAAGACGACCATTAAACCACCCAAGAGTGGGCCTAAATCCGCAAAGGCTATAACCCAAGCCGACGTTGACCATTTCCTTAAAAAACAGGCCGTCGTGGAGGACACCCCTAAATCAACCAAGAAGTCCGTCCTGGCTTGCACAGACGACACAGACTCTGACGTGGAGAGTGATTCAGAGGGAGGTAGTGCATCTGGAGAACCAATGGTGACCCGCTCCTTTATCAAGAGAGCCCTTGCCAAAGCTATCGGCCCAATTGGGCGAGAGCTAGCGGAGATTAAACGGGACCTCACGCACCAAGGACACAGATTAGAGTCACTGGAAAATGCCCAAATAACAACTGTACACCACTCCAATGCTATCCTTGATGGCCTTAAAGAGCATGAACACCACATACATGACATCTATGTTGCTCTTGAGGACCATGAAAACCGGAACGCCGGCAGAATATCCGGATTAAGGGTCTCCCTGAATCTGTGGCCAATGAAGCACTAGAAAAGGCTGGAGTGGAGATCTTTAAAGACTTACTTTCTGAACATGACCCTCAGGACATTGAATTGGTGCGGGTCCATAGAGCCCTACGACCTAAACCACAACAAGGAGAGGCTCCCCGACATGTGGTATGCCGTTTCCTGGACTATCGTGTAAAGAACCTAGTTCTCCGCAGAGCACGGGAACGACAGGAGATAACCTATGAAGGTACCCGAATCCAATTGTTCCAAGATCTGTCGGCCATCACCTTGAAAAAACGATGGCTACTGAAACCCTTTACCAATGCAATCCTACAGAAGGGACATCGCTTTCGCTGGCTCTTCCCGTTTGGGATCTTTGTTACAGCGGATGGGCAGGGAATCACCATCAGAACCTCCGCAGAGCTGAAAGCGGCCTGTGAGACTTTGGACATATCTCTTGACAAATTCCCGGATTTGGAAGCTTTCCACTCAGCCTCAAAGATACAACCCATCCTAGGTCCTACACCTTGGCAACAGGCAACCCCGAAATCGCAACGAATTAAAAGGAAGATCGCTAAATCACCATCCGCCAAGGACCCGGACGATGCCACCTGAGCTATATCCGGGAAGAATAGCGCCTAAACCCCCGCCTCGTCACCTAACACTGACAAAGTGGAGTCAACCATAGGCTGATTGACATTGATTTTATGTCTTTCTTTATTACATAATATTTTATTTTTTTTTCTTTACTAGCCTTACCCAGGTTCACCCTACATTTATTCGCGCTCTACTAACGCGTTTTGCCATGGTAGAGAGCTGTTATTGTTCATGTTATTCTCTCCGCCTTATGGCGACATTTGGGAGCAGGGAAACATATACCTTCTGTTTACCGGAGGTCATTGCATAGCCATAACCCTCTCCTACCAAACTCTTAAGCATAATTTCTACTACTTGATATGTATAATGCAGTTGCTTGCGTTAATTCCATTTTGTACTAACCCCTCGAGTTGGTTATCAATAGTCCAAACAACTATGTTGAACTTTATATTGGTTCATACTGTTCTACTATGTTTGATAAATGTGACTTCTCCATTCTCTTCTCTCCTTCTATCTAGGACTTCTTTCTCTTCTGATTCTTTTTCCCTATCTTCGCTCTCTACCCATCCCCTGCCCCTACTAGGCACGGAACACGACCCAGATCCAGGGATGTCAGCCGATCGCCAAGTACTACAACATGCCTGACACCGGTAAGAATATTACGTTTGCAACAATTAATGCTCATGGCCTTAATTCACCCGCCTCACGACACCAGACTCTGCATAGACTACGAAAACAGAAAGCAGATATTCTGTTCTTTCAGGAAACCCATTTTAAGCCCAACAAAATTCCGAATTTTGAGCGGTGCTAATATAACACCTGGTACCATGCCACCTCCACTCAGTCAGTATCCATAGCACTACTGTCTGGGGTCTTATTCCAACACCGAGAATCTCTGGTAGATCCTTTGGGACGCTATATCTGCGTGAAGGGCCTCCTTAATGGTTCATTGACAACCCTATGCAGTTTATATGCACCTAACAAAAAACTCTTAAAATGGTTGGTTTCTACTCTAAAAAAAATAGAGAACTTTAGAGAGGGTACCCTGATTGTGGGTGGGGACCTGAATATAGCGCTTGAGCCAATGCTGGATACATCTAAACGAAAGAGCACATATACTCCCAGAGATCTGGCTAAGATACGGGCTATTCTAACTTCAATGCATCTACTTGACTCTTGGCGCTATATGCACCCGACCACACGAGACTATACTTTTTATTCCAACCCCCATAAGTCTTACCACCGCATTGACTATATTCTGATACCTAGGTTATGCCTATCGCGGATATCTGAAGCAAACATAATTCCCAATGTATATTCTGACCATAATATAGTACTACTCTCAATGTCCACCTCTGAGACAGACCTGAAATCCAGATCCTGGCGTCTCAACGACTCCCTACTTGACTCACCTACGACGCGGAAACGTATTACAGACGCACTTCACCATTACTTCCAACTCAACGATACACATGAGACATCTCCCCAAATTCTTTGGGAAGCCCACAAGACAGTGTTGAGAGGTGAACTTATCTCCATCGCGTCATATCATAATAAAAAACGGCATCAGGAGGTTCAAACACTTTATGATGAAATCTCTCGCTTGGAGACGGACCATAAAAATACTTCTGACCGTACAGTCTTAGATACTCTTTCCAATTTGAGGCAGAAACTGAGAGACGTTCTCAATGTCAGATCAGCTAAATTGTATGCCTCCTGGAAAAATAGAATGTATGCGCATGGAGATAGGGCCTCCAAGTTCCTCCTGAAACACCTACGTAAGCGGCAAGCCTGCACTCTACTTCACTCTATTACTAACTCACAGGGGCTAACAGCTTGCAACCCATCACACATAGAGGCGGCCTTTCTGGACTATTACTCCGGGCTATATAATCTCAGACCCGCCGACACGCAGGCTCTTAAGGAACAGAGGAGCCTGGACACCTCCCACTTCTTGACACGACTGAATCTCCCCACGTTAACGTTAGACCAACGACAATCACTGACCCGTCCATTCACCATGAATGACCTCCAGTCCACCCTGTCGAAGTGTCCCACAGGCAAATCTCCAGGCCCCGACGGATTCACGGCCCACTACTACAAAACGTTTGCACCCCTTCTGCTACCACGTCTCTTGAAGGTTTGTAACGAGGCATTTGAAGGCAAGCCCCTCCCGCAGCAAATGCTGGAAGCAAAAATATCCTTGATACATAAAGAAGGTAAAGACCCCAACTTATGCAGTAATTACAGGCCAATTTCACTGTTAAATGTTGATTTGAAACTTTTGGCCAGTATGATAGCTCATAGGATAAGGAATCTTTTGCCCTCACTGATCTCGTTAAGTCAATCTGGCTTCGTGAGCGGAAGGGAAGGCAAAGATAACGCACATAAAATACTACATATCCTTCAATATGTGAAATCCCGCCATCAACCCCTAGTGTTAGTGGGCACGGACGCTGAGAAGGCCTTCGACAGGGTGGATTGGACATATTTGGAGGTGACGTTACTGCATTTCGGGTTCCCCCCATCGCTAGTTGGCACCATAATGGCCATGTATCATAACCCGACGGCCCGTATTCAGATCAATGACACGTTGACGGAGCCCTTTATAATACATAACGGCACTAGACAGGGCTGCCCACTATCTCCACTTCTGTTCGTCCTGGCTATGGAACCCTTACTGATTGCTATTCAGGAACATCGAGATATAGAGGGCGTTCAGATCAATAAATCTCATTTCAAATCTGCTGCGTTTGCAGACGACCTCCTCGTGTTCCTTACAAAACCTCTGATTGGGTTCCCTGCCTTGATAGCACTAGTGGAGCAATACGGCAGCATTTCTAACTTTAAAATCAATATGTCCAAGTCTGAAGCGTTAGACTTTCGCGTCCCCCATCACACACTCTTGACCTTGCAAAACTCATATCCCTTCCACTGGCCCAAGACACACATAACATACCTGGGGGTGAAGTTGGGGCGCACAGATTCTGATTTGTTCACGCTGAACTTCCCCCCTCTGCTCACTTCCACGTCAACGCTCATTAAGCAATGGAGAGATGCTTACCTTTCGTGGATGGGGAGGAAAAACATTATGAAGAGCTTGATATTGCCAAAATTCACCTATCTATTCCAAATGCTCCCCATACACATCCCGGCGTCCTATCTCCATAAAGTGAACTCCCTTTTCTCCAAATATATATGGAAGACCAGGAGACCGCGCGTGGCATACCGTACACTTACCCTCCCAAAATCAGCAGGGGGCATGGTGTGCCGGACATCAGGCTCTACTATAAGGCAGCAATCCTGACGAGAACGGTAGACATAATTCGAGGGAATACGGAAAAGCAGTGGATAGAGATTGAAGAGGCACTTGCTCCCCTACCCCTCAGAGCGCTATTCCTAATGCACTCCAATACCCGAACCGAACGTATAGTGAATCCCCATACTAAAAACACCCTTAAACTCTGGCGTGACTCAATAGACGCTCTAGCCCCGCCATTATCACCCCTTTTGTCGCTATCTGACATTCTAGCACGCTCTACATCGACTCCGACCGGACATTCCAAGAGCCCTAAATATTCTGGTATTTCCTTAGACCACCTTCTCCGAGATGGTGCCCTTCTCCCCCTCCAAGACTTGCAAAGGCACCCGGACTTGACAACTTTAACCTTCATCGCCTATAACTCAATTAAAACCCTCCTGCGTCGTCACCTTAAAAGCGGCGATCTGAACAGACCTATGACAGTATATGAGACACTTTGTGCTAGAACCGCTAGACCCGCGAAAATTTTCTCACAACTCTATCAATTGCTTTTACTGTCCAACTGCTGCCACAAACGAGCGTATATTTCTCTATGGGAAAGAGATCTAGGATACACCTTCACGAAAGAACAGATATCACGCATATATGGAGCCTCTCATGGACCCACCCAATGTGTTCGAGCACAAGAAAACTCATATTAAATAATAACGAGATGGTATTATGATCCCCTTAAATGCCAGAGATGGGGGGCTCCATCCAAGGCTGAGTGCTGGAGGTGTGGTGCCGAAAATGGAAACTACTACCACATCTGGTGGCAATGTCCTGTCATATCTTCATTTTGGCAAATAACTGAAAAACTGATTACTCTGGTTCTAGGAGAAAGGGTGCAATTAACTCCAGGGACGACCTTGCTAAATTTCAGGCTATGGCCTACAAAGAAATATACATCAATCCTGGCCCAGAATATTATTGCAGCGGCCAAACTCCTAATACCGGTATACTGGCGCTCGGCTGAGGTCCCTTCGCTCCAACAGCTCCACACTAAAGTTCACCAGTTGTACCTTGTTGCAGAAACGGTGTCCTATGTGAACCACACTCGAGCTTCTTTCTTAGAAACCTGGTCACCCTGGATCAGATACAGTTCGACATCCTAACTTGATATCACCGAACATTACCATTCAATCTGATAGATATCCCGTGTCCTAACCTACCCACCCCACACCCCTCTCTTTCCTGTTTCGTTCCTATCTCCTTACTTCTCTCTCGACTCTTATCTTTAACTGCCCCCCCTCAAGTGAAGCGGCTTGACTTTATTTCTACTCTCTTTAACGTTTTTAGATCTGAATTTATTATTGATAGCCAACAATGTGCACTTCTTACAGTGCGGTTAATGTTTGCAGCTCTCAGTGAGACACTGGATTGGCTCACGACCACTCCCACCTTTGGGACAGTGTTGCCGGGTGCGCTCCACCTCTGCCCATCACTTCTAACGCTCTGGGGGCTGTGGAGCGTGATCGCGCAATGCAGGACCAATAACACCTTTGAACTGTCTCGGAGTGTTGCTTATATGGCCATTAATTGTACTGTCAGAATCCCAGTTATACCACTGGATTCTTTCTCCTCTGACTATGTACTCACACTATACTGTTGAAAAATGTTGATTTATTGTCTATTACAATGTACTGCAAAGCGTTAATAAAAAGAATTTTGAAAAGAAAAGGAACATTATACTGTTGGGCTGATTTTCACCATATATCATTGGCAAACTTCATGTAATTGGTTGAAGGATGAATGGAAAAAAGTACTAAGACATTCTTGATGACCTGTCATGGCCAGATGATGACTGCAAGATGGGCGGTTAAGGAGATCATTGTCTGGGAGAGGCCTATGTTGGCCCTTTGGATGGACCCCCATGGGGGGGTAGGGTCTGTATGACACAGACTGCATGACTACACTATAAATCTTTAGAAAAATGATTTAATAACTTACTTATTCCTATGATAATGAGGGCTCCAGGCTATGGTGTAGACTGAGATGGGCGGTCTCCGGGTCTCCATTTTACTACTCTTGCAGGCTCTTAGCATGGAGTGTGCGAGTGTACAGGCTGTATGGTCCGGCTCCGGCGCATGCGCAGGGCGCATATTGATGCCAGGCCATACATAATGCACCCAACCGGAACTGACGTCCGGCTCCATGTCATACTATGAGGTGCAGGCGGGAATTTCAAAACAGGGGGTGAGAAGAGAAGGAATGATGATGCCCAGCGGGGCATGCTAAGAGCCTGCAAAGGAGGGAGAATGGAGACTCAGAAACCGCCCATGTCAGTCTATACCATAGCCTGGAGCCTTCATTATCATGGGAATATGTAAATTATTAAATCGTTTTTCTAAAGCTTTATAGTGCAGTTTTAGCTGAGAGAGGGATGGTTAGGGATGAGCTAGCAAGGTGCAGGAACAGGTAGTGGTAGGATAGGGGGAAAAAATTAGCTGACAGGTTCCCTTTAAAATGCCAAAATAACCAATGCTTACCTGTTCAATCCCCACAAGACCAGCATTGATCCACATCAGAGATAAACAACAAATTTTGGAGAAAATTGCTGAACCTGTCAACTCTGATTAATTTCTTATTCTTCAAAATAACACCAAGCTATTTTACATATTGTCAAAGATGACTTCAGGAATAGCAGGATCCCATGATTTTGGGCAGGCTTCCTCATTACGGCCAACAGTTATCACATCACATGATATAGCTCAATCAATCAGGAAGGACTATAATAGCCTGTATAAAAGCAAAAGTAGGAAATGCAGAAGCCAATTTGTGGTGAATCTGGACAGTGAGAAGGTGTCAGCGCTCACATATTATTAAAAGAGATAGGGAAAGAAAACCATAAAACACTGAATAAAATGTAGAAATAATGTGTAACAGAAGTGACGAAGATTAGTACGTGAGAATAGAAGGGTAGTATCATCCATGCTTTTCAGGGCAATTACAGGCATTACAGTATTTACAATGTGCAGTGAATTGACAATGATGAATCATTATTAAAGATGAGTAAGCACTAAAGTGCTCGGGTGCTGATTACTCGAATCAAGCAGGTCTGACTCTCTAACGGGGTCGACTCAAGTAACGTAGATAATGGAAGGCAATTATTCGGCATTCCAGCTCTCCACACACATACAACCAGACATAAACAGAGCATCTTCTGGTAAGGGATGGCTGGTTTTTATTGCACACAAAGCATCCAGACACATTGATTTTACTCCCAGTGAGAGCCATACAGAAACTGCACGTGGCTCTCACTGGGGTGCCAGCTCTCATTGTTCACTGAAAGGACCTGGCTCTTTGTGTCGGAATGTTCACAAATGACACATCTGAACACCCACAAAACTCGGCCAGATACCGAGTGTACCCAAGCACCTTGATGCTCAATTGAGTATCGAGAAGTGGAGAGCATGCTCGCTCATTATTGCTCTTTATACACCATTTGAATGATGCAACCAATCAAAAGCCTTGAGGAAACAGCAAACTCTATGCCTTCATCTACGAAAACAATGATTGCTTGCAGCATTACATGGATGTACAACAGCTCATTTGTGACCTCTACTGACCAAAACGGTCATATTAAGTCTGAGTGTTCAGGACGGAATGACCGGTAAATACGTCCGTTGTTATTATGGGCTAAAAAAGTTAGTCTTCAATAATAAAATGACTAAAGACAAAAAAGAAGGAAAAAGAGAAGGATATTGTATCACCTTCAATGATGTATGGTCGTCCACTCTGATGGAATAGTAAAAGCTGACTTGTGGCCACTCATTGGCTGCAACCAGTAACACAAATCACATTACCCTCAGGAAGAGTTTTGTCCACATCTCTAGAATGGTGCTGTCGTGGGAGCTGAGCACACTCTGTTTCTACTTTAGATAGGCTCCTGAATTGATTTAGCTAGTAATAGTCAGCTCATTTAACACTAGAAGTCCCAGAGAGGGGTCATTTAACATTTCTACCTTTGGAACCCAGAGACGGGTCGAATGACCTGAAGGATTTTAGCTAACATCCTCTAATCACCGTCTTTTATTCTGTAATTAAGGTCATTATTGTCGCACCACAGAAGGTTGTTGTTTTTCATTGAGTTTAGCCATTTAGTTTCTAGTTAGTTCTATTCAGTTTGGACTAAGGGTCATTTGACCCTCTTTCGGGACTTCAGTGGGGAGCTCGAAATTTCTGGGACGTCTAGTGTTAAAGTATAAATTTGCTTTTCTATACCTACTAGATAAAATCTACCTTTTTTTTATAAAATGCTAATAATGAGGTGAAAGTTATGATCTATTAACATTCAATGGTGAATTCAGAATTCTGTTGGTTGCTTACTTGGCATTTCCCTGCAGCTCATGCTGGTTGGGCATTTGCATAAAACATATCCTGTTGATGTTCATGGTGGGAGATATTGTCTTACTCCTGATTTTTTCTTGTTATGTGCAGATCTACATCTAAACTTGCTGCTCTAGAACTTTGTTTTTAAAAAAGAACTAAAACAGAACCCAGCCTACAACTTCTTGGGGAGCATCAATATACACTATAATTTAGCAGTTAAACACTGTAAATAGAGAAATAAACTATAAAGAGTTTTCTGGCCTCTTTATTTTTTAATTCACGTACGGGAGACATCCAGGTAAAAAAATAAGATAACATTATATGTGAATAAAATTGGTTTAAGGCCCAGGGGTAAATCTATTCCATTGGCATTGAAGGGACACTATACCGTGACTTGGTTCAACCCTTCTTTGGGATGTTTATTGTTAAACAGGTAATGCACGCTTTATCATTGAATTAAAATAAAATAAAGATAAGTCAAATTGAACCGCGTTGATGTCTATATGTTGTTTCTTGTTGTTAACGTGGATTCTAGTTGTGTGACTTGTTTCCATATTTATGAGGCCCTCTGTGTTTAAAGTATGGCATTAAATTTATACTTGGTACATCAGACTACATTTTGGATTCAATCTATATACAGAAATCATATACCGTATATACTCGTGTATAAGCCGAGTTTTTCAGCCCAAAATTTGGGCTGAAAAGTCTCCCCCTCGGCTTATACACGAGTCAATACCGTGGTGGGGGCTGTGGAGGCTGGAGGAGGCGGGGGGAGGCTGCTGTATGAGCGGCCCCGTCACGTGGGGCCGCTCATTATATATGCACTGCTTCCCCCTTTCAAACAGCGTCATGGGGAAACAGTGCATATATGCACCCGAATGCTGGCACTCGTCCCCCTTGTAAGGCCCCCCCCCGCTGCGTATCTTACCATCCCGGTCTTCTGCACAGCGCCGCTCCTCGGTGCTCCGTCCTCGCTCCTTCCGTCCTGCTACATCCGGGATTCCCGGCCGTCGCAGGCATATGACGTCATCGCGCGACGGCCAGGGATCCCGGATGCAGCGAGGTCGGAGCATGAAGAACGGAGCACCGAGGAGCGGCGCTGTGCAGAAGACCGGGATGGTAAGTTAAGCAGCGGGAAGGGGGGCCCTTACAAGGGGGGCGAGTGCCAGCATTTGGGGGCAGCTGTAATCCCCCCCTGGGGGCTGCTGTATCACCCCTGGGGGCTGCTGTATACCCCCAGGGCCACTGTATCCCCCCTGGGGGCCGCTGTATCCCCAATGGGGGCTGCTGTATCACCCCTGGGGGCTGCTGTATATCCCCAGGGCCGCTGTATCCCCCCTGGGGGCCGCTGTATCCCCCCTGGGGGCCGCTGTATACCCCCTGGAGGCTGCTGTATCACCCCTGGGGGCTGCTGTATACCCCCAGGGCCGCTGTATCCCCCCTGGGGGCTGCTGTATCACCCCTGGGGGCTGCTGTATCACCCCTGGGGGCTGCTGTATACCCCCAGGACTGCTGTATATACTGCTGGGGCTGCTGTACACTACCACTGGGGCTGCTGTATACTACCACTGGGGCTGCTGTGTACTACCACTGGGGCTGCTGGGGCTGCTGTATACTACCACTGGGGCTGCTGGGGCTGCTGTATACTACCACTGGGGCTGCTGTATACTACCACTGGGGCTGCTGGGGCTGCTGTATACTACCACTGGGGCTGCTGGGGCTGCTGTATACTACCACTGGGGCTGCTGTATACTACCACTGGGGCTTCTGGGGCTGCTGTATACTACCACTGGGGCTGCTGGGGCTGCTGTATACTACCACTGGGGAGGCCTGTATACCACTGGGGGAGCCTGTATACCACATGCTGGGGGCTGTATACCTGTGCTGGGGTCCACCCTCGGCTTATACACGAGTCAATAGGTTTTCCCAGATTTTGGGGGCAAAAGTAGGGGGGTCGGCTTATACACGAGTATATACGGTATTCATTAATATCATGATAAGTATCTCCTGATTCAACCCTATATAAACTTGTACTGTTTAAAGGTCCCTAACATAGGTCTCAGAACACTGAGCTGTAACTGTTTAGTAAGGCTGGTTTCACACTACGTTTTTGTGCCTGTCCGTGGGATACAACTTTGAAGGAGGATCCCACAGACAGGTACGGATCCACACGGATCCCTGCAATCGGATGGAAAATAGCCATCCAATCCGATTCTATGCAAGATCCGTGTGGATCCTGCGGACCCCTGTCTTTCCCTGCTTCTGCTCCTCCATCTTCTTCCCTCTCCTACGCTATTCTGTGCCCCCGCTTCTATATCCTCATCTATCCCTATCCTGTCCCCTGTCCTCTTCCTTGTCCTCTTCCCTGTGTGTAAAAAAATAAAAAAAACCTCCTCCCGGAGCATACATCACCTCTCACCGGCTCCAACGCTGCAGCACCATCAGGGCTGAAGGACCTGTGATGATGTCACAGATCCAGTCACATGACTCGTCAGCTGACCGGCTCTCTTACATCATCACAGGCTCTTTTGCCCTGATGGTGCTGCAGCGTTGGAGCCGGTGAGAGGTGATGTATGCTCCAGGAGGAGGTTTTTTTATTTTTTTACACACAGGGAAGAGGACAGGGAAGAGGACAAGGGACAGGATAGGGATAGATGAGGATATAGAAGCGGGGGCACAGAATAGCATAGCGGGGGCACAAAATAGCATAGGAGAGGGAAGAAGATGGAGGAGCAGAAGCAGGGAAAGACAGGGGATACGGAGCTGACATAGGATCCGAGGTGAACTCGGATCCGATGTCCATAGGCTCCCATGCTGTGGGCCTTCGGATCAGCCTCGGATCAGCAGTGATCCGAGGCTGTCCGATGTGAGTCACAGACACAAAATCGTAGCAGGCTACGATTTTGTGCCCGTAATTAAATCGGATGGGATCGGATGGTGGCAAAATCGGATGCCAATAGTGGCACATCCGATCCCATCCGATCCCCATAGGGGGACATGGGATCCGATTTCGGATCCGATTGTATCCATTTTGAAACGGATACAATCGGATGACCGAAAATCGTTATGTCAAAGCACCCTAAGTAGACTATTGTCCCACTGGAACTCATTGTTGCAGAAACAAAGCTTATCATTCAATAGGAGACCCATTTAAGAACGCCCATTTCATGATTAGCCAATAGCTAACGATCGTGCACAATAAAAGAGAGACTGAAGCTGACTAAGAGGAACCGTGAGGAAGAAGGCCGTCTGCCTTCGAAACATGTTGGTAACCTAGCAGACAGCACCATATCAGACTCCTCAGAGCTTTGGTTCGCTCACTCTTTGCCCACTCCGTCACCACAGCGCGCATTTCCAGCGTTCCCCCACCATAGAGACACTGCAACCTGTTCGGCAAGAGGAGAGGGAACCTGTGAACAGACAGAGGATCAAAGTAAGCAAACATGAGACCCTTAATAGACCTTGTTTAACATGATCTTATTTTGCAGCTCCTCATGAAGTAAGATGAATACTAACTTATAATATAGCAACTTAGAGCTAAAAAGGAAAGAGAGCACAATAGGGTCTTATCTCAAATGAGGATAGAAAAGTGCAAATGATCACTGCTCACCTGGACAGGTTGTGTAGCACACAATCGGCATGAATGTGTTATAGCTGCTGCAGGGTCCACACATTGACGGATAACCGTGGTATACAAAGCAGATATAGGACTGTGTTCACCGGACCTGTGCTGCTGACAGGAGGAACGGCCAAAGAGTTGTTGATAGCATGTGGCTTTTTATTACATCTGACGCATTTTGGAGTCAGACACAACTCCTTCCTCAGGGAGCACACAATAACCAATTGTGTGCTTCCTGAGGAAGGAGTGGGGTCTGACTCCAAAACGCGTCGGCTGTAATAAAAAGCCACATGCTATCAACAACTCTTTGGCCGTTCCTTCTGTCAGAAGTGCGGGTCCGGTGAACACAGTCCTATATCTTTTTCGAATACCAAACTTATAATATTTGTCTGGTATTCTATAACACCTATAGAAATCCAAACACATTAACTGAAAATAGGAGGCATTAGGACACCTCCTAGACTAACCAACAGAACCACTTGAGGACCATCCGACTGGGACAAACAAAAAGGTAAAAAGCCCTAGGGGCATTGCAACCACCACAGGCAATAAGACAATCAGCCTAAATACACTCCTCCAATTACAGGATACCGGTATACACAATATATAGAATTCTTAAAAGGCATTTGGACAGATACTATCATACTAAGGTAATATATACCCCAGCAATGATACCAATACCCAAATACCTAGCAGATTAGTAACAATTCAAGATACAGTTACATTTCCCTCTGTGTTAGCTGGACAGATTCAACATGTGCAACACAATGGACCCTAGCGAGCAATAGGTGACCACCCGTTGTAAGATTGTTATTTACATATAAATATATATAAAGACCCATGAACCCATAAAGATACGCACGTATAATTAGTAATTTATGTTTGCAGTCATACCTGAGACACAGAGGGTCTCATAAATACGGAAACAAGTCACACAACTGAAATCCACGTTAACAAGAAACAACATATGGTCTATAGACATCAACGCGGTTCAATTTGACTCATCTTTAGTTTAGTTTAATTCTATGATAAAGTGTGCATTACCTGTTTAACAATTTTAAAAATAAACATCCCAAAGAAGGGTTGAACCAAGTCATGGTGTAGTTTCCCTTCAATGCCAATAGATTAGATTTACCGCTGGGCCTTAAAACAATTTTATTCACATATTGCAAACACTAAAGGGTGAAGATATACATGGTACTTCACCAAGGCCTATCAGCAGCAAATCAAGAAACATATTGCAATTAAATTTGCTTAACTGCAAGCTCCAGTGTTTAACCATTATAATTCAAGATATCATTACATATTTAAACTGGCAATCTGCTCCATAATCTAATGTTCTATGCCAGACTGCAAGTGATAATTTCATGACCACCAATGGTAGAAATAGGCTAGAAGAAGTGCCAGCCGTCCCAAAACAGATGTCGCTTGGAGTGTGACTCTACCCTGATTTCATTATATATTTGTTTATGGATAGTTTGATATATAGAATGTACTATTGGTGACTGCAACTACTTCACTTTGCTTTTTTCACTTATGCAATGAAATTATAACTTTAGTAGCAGAGAGTGACTCAAAAGGTTTAAATGGGTTGTCTGGGACTTTAACATTGATGATCTATCCTAGGATAAGTCAACAGTGCCTTATCGGTCGGGGTACGACACCTGGCACCCCTGACGATCAGTTGTTCCTGATGCATTTGCTGGCTGGACCTACTCAGCTGCGGAGTTGCACAGTATAGCTCCATCAATGCTATAGTGGCCACTGAAATACATATTCACCACTATTCAAATCAATAGGGGGTGTATGTGCAGTATCTGGCCGTGGCCACTATTTCATTGATGGAGATGTGCTGTGCAGCTTCAAAACTAAGGAGTACTGGACAGCAGCGTCACAGGAAACAGGTGATCAGTGGTGGTGCGAGAGTTTTAACCCGCACCGATCAGGCATTGTTGACATATCGTAAGATAGATCATCAATATTAAAGTCCCAGACAGCCTCCTAATTTCCTTTTGTCAAGCAAGATTAACTAGAAAAATAATTTAATAGATGAATATTGTCAACCTATCAACAGTCATGACCACCAGTCATCTGGGCCTCTAGGATTGGTCAACATTACCTGATCAGTGAAGGGGTATGAAACCATGCAATTCTTCTTGATGCCTCAACTGGCTGGAACTATTCAGTTGCGGAACTGCACTGTATCACTACATCAACATTATAATGACCACAGTTGGGTACTGCATATCCGCCTCTATTCAAGTCAATTGGGGTGGATGTGCAGTATCTGGCAGTGGTCAATATTCCTTCAATAGAACTCTACTGTGCAACTTCTAAATTGAGTAGTTTACTCCAGTGGCAGGTCCGGAAACAGCTGAGCAGTGGGGGTGCCAGGTGTCCCATCCCCACCAATCAGACATTGTTGACCTCTCCTAAGAATAGGTCATCAGTGTTAAAGATTACCAAGGTAAATATACCATAGTTGAATAATGTCAACATGTCAAGTTTTCTTGGGAATGGTCATGATGACTACTAGTCATTCGGGATGCTGTGGCCACTGATTGGCTTGAGGATCTAAAGATGACTGGTTCTGACACCACTGCTTTTGGACCAGCAGAAACCATTGGAGTGGAATATATGAAGCAAGAATCGGATTCCAGAGAAACTATAGCTTCTCTTCTTCTTTTACTGGATGGCTTTACAATGTTATTTAAAAAGAAAAAAAAACAGAAAACCACTTTAATACAGAAAAACTGTATCACAGTGATGAAATGCATGATAGTATTAGGACTAGTAGTATGCAACAAATATTCAAGACTGTAATGAAACTCAGAACTTATTACATTAATCCTCTCGCTATGAGTTTCAAAGCCTTCAATAATGTTTAGTATATTTCCCCCACTTCCAAACCCCTCTGCTTCTCATTAAATCATCATAATTCTATCACTTCCATACTTTATTAAAGCTCAATAAAACAAGATCACAAAGAGGTTATATTATTTTAGCAGCGTTGGTATTACTGTATATAGGAAGGTGCCTAGCTTATAGTGGTGATGCTGATATTCTATGTCATATGATACCAGGGTTATCCTATGAGTAATTTAATTCTTGTTCTTACAGTATATTTGAAGCTAATAATAAGGATATTGGTTAGATATCTCTGTCTTAAGATCCGAGGTCCTTGGAGTGATTTTCTTGGCCAAATCTTCGAACAGCGAGATCTACAAGCCGGATTACTATATCAACGCAAATGATTTACACAACTCTCCTTGCTGATTCCTGCGTTCAACAGGATCCAATTGTCTGGTTTATTAGTGATTGTGTCACACATAACCCCACCAGGTGAGTGCGACCATACTTATAATTGACTGATTATATCAGATAAGACCCTATTGTGCGCTTCCTCTCCATTTATTATAGGTTGATTTTTGGAAAGATCAGGCCATCCAGTACTAGAAAAGATGATGTCATAGCTATATATTGTCACATGTAGGGACCAAATAAATTACAAGATGCCCTTTTTATGAAGGTGGTTCAATCTTCCTAAATAAAATGATCTACTGCAAAGAAGTAGAGGAGGTTCTCTGTGTTACTCCTGGTGGTAGCTACCATATAAATCAATGTTGGACCCTTACTAGACCTTTCCATATGACTATAATATTTGGCCAAACCAAAATGTTCTCTAAAAGGAAACTCTCATCTGCTGACAACTTTTTTCATGGGTTCCTGCAACTTGTCAGTGCAGGACAGGGGTACTGGTTGGGTGAGAGACCTTTGACAGATGTCTAGGGACTAAGTCCGGTAAAAATAGAAAAGGTCAAGCATAGGGATGAGCGAGTATACTGGCTACTATTCGGTATTCGCCGAATAGTAGCGGTATTCGAGCTACTCGCTACTCTCTGAGTACTTATGTGTAAACGGGAGTAGCGAATAGTCCCAATACTTCTGCAGTGTATCTATAGATACACTGCGAAAGTAGCCTAAAACTTGTTAAAAAATAATAAAAATTACATACTCACCTGTCCGATGCCTGCACCGGGACCGGCAGAGAAGACATCTGATCGTTGGACAAGAAACTGTCACTACCAGCCAATCAGATGGCCAGTAGCGATCTGGCCAATCAGATGGCGCCACGTCACAACCACGTGATCGCTAGCGGCCACCTGATTGGCCAATTTGCAAGGTCCTAGATGTACTGTCAGGACCTTGCAAACTGGCCAATCAAGTGGCTGCTAGC
>JARQOC010000004.1:559289575-559366594 GCA_033576535.1 Allobates femoralis
CCAATACATCATCTAGAACATTTAAAGGGAACCTGTCATGTCCTTTTTTGTTAATAAATCACCTCCAATGCTAAGTAGATCATGTCGTGTTCATTAATAACCTTTTTTTAGAGCTGGCAACAACAGTCGAGCAGTCATCCGTCTGGTTAATGGTTAACAATTCAGCCGAACTTCAGAAAATGCTGAAAGAACCTTTATGAGGTCACGGCCATGTGACTATAATAGACGGAGCTAAGTCTATACATCCCTTAATGATTTAGCTCTCTTAGCTCTGCCCATTACAGTCAGATGCCTGCAAATTGAGAATATGATTTGGCTTATATCCTTGGTCATATGATAAGCTTCATTAAAGGATCGATATTGACTTTTAGGATTGTTACTACCAATGGGTCGCACTAAAGTACAAGTCCTTTTTAAAGAGGCAATTTGCATATAAAATTCCCCAGAGGAGCATGCAAGGCATTTAAGTCTCTTCATATATTGACATGCCAGACGTGACATGTCATCTCTCCACAAGGAGGAACTTTTATTATTATTATTATTATTATTTATTTGTATAGCACCATTAATTCCATGGTGCTGTACATGAAGGGGGTTTCATGCAAAATAGAGATGTAGGTTGCAGTGAACAAATTACCAATTCAGACTGGTATGGAGTGGAGAGTACCCTGCCCTCACAGGCTTAAATTTTATAGGATGATGGGGAGGAGACAGTAGGTTGGGGTGTGGCAGCTCCTGAGGTGGGGAGGTGGCTGTGCAGGGGTGGTGAGGTGGCCCCTCCAGTAGTTGTGGTGGTGGTGGAAAGCTTTCCTGAAGAGTTGGGTTTTCAGGTTCCATTTGAAGAATCTGAAGGTGGTGCGTAATCGGATGTGTTGGAACACAGAATTCCAGAGGAGGGGTGAAATTCGGGAGAAGTCTGTATGCAATTGGTGAGGAATGAATAAGTGTGAATAAGATGAGGAGGTATTGGATGGACAAGAGATTATGTGAGGGAAGATAATGTAAGATTTGTTCAGAGATATAAAGAAGGGACAGGTTATGGACAGATTTTTAGGTCAGTGTTAGTAGTTTGAACTGGTTATATTGCGGAATTAGGAGCCAGTGAAGATATTTGCAGAGGAGAGAAACAGAAGCTTATCGAGGAGAGAGGTGGATTAGTCAAGCAGCAGAGTTAAGGACAAGATTGGAGAGGTGCAAGAGTGTTAGCAGGGAGGCCACAGAGGAGGTTGTTGCCGTAATCAAGGCGAGAGATGATGAGTGCATGTAGATGCATTTTAGTAGATTGAAGGTTGAGAAAAGGACAGAGTCTGAAAATATTTTTGAGCTGGAGGCAACAGGAGGTGGTGAGAGTTTGGATCTGCGGTTTGAAGGGCAGGGCAGAGTCAAGGATTACTCCGAGGCAATAGACATTAGGTACAGGGGAAATCGTGATGTCATTTATTGTGATAGATAGATTTGTTAAGGAAGATACATGAGATGAAGGAAAGATAACATGTTTTGATTTGCCCACATTGAGTTTTAGTAAGTGAGAGGAGAAGAAGGAGGATATGGCTGATAGACACTACAGGATTCTGGACAGCAGCGTGGTGACATCTTGGTTAGAGAGTTAGATCTCAGTGTGATCAGTGTACAGGTGATATTGGAAGCCATGGGACCTTATGAGTTGACCCAAGCCAAGGGTAAAAAGGGGAGGAGAGTAGGGGTCCTAAGACAGTGTCTTGCGGGACGTCAACAGAGACAGGGTGGGATGAGGTATTGTGGGAGTGGGAAACACTATTGTTTTTTCTGTGCCATGTGATCAGACAGGTATGAGAAGATCCAGGACGGGGCAAGGTCTTTGATGTGTATATATATAATATATATATATATATATATATATACATATATACAGTATATTTATAAAATGCCATAATTACAGTGGCAGACACCACTGAATCTTTACTGATAAGCAGCAAACCACCAGCGTTAAGTTACTGATGAAGGTCCTGCGTGACCGAAGCGTTTTTATTATTTTACACCGGCTCATGCATTAAAATAAATGGAAATTTTTCTCATTTGATATGGAGGTGCCTGGTGTATCTTTCTTTTGGTCATATGGTTTGGCAACCTACCTGAAGCACCCTGTGCAGACTACAATTGATAGTGCCTTCCTTTTATCCACTGTTCAGATAAGAACCTGACAACAAAAGTATTCTAGACCTTTTTTGCAGCTTCCTGATTATTTAAATACACTTTGGCCAAATTAGTGGAATGCTGGAACCATGAAACCACACAAAATATTAATGAACAGACTATGCAATATGCCATAACTGTACAAGATAGTCACAGACCGCACATCGAAGTATTACACTGTGACTTCTGTGGCTAAGCAAAATTTACAAAACCTTAGTTAACATTTAGATCAGAACGTGTAACCACACTGCCTCTTAAAGAGGCCATAATCCTGTTAGGTAGATCAAATAGTAGTTTTTAAATTAGTAGAAAACTGCAAAAAATGACCACCTATATTGTTCTCAGCTGAGACTAAGTGCAAAGTGAGTTTTTTAGATCAATGCACTTGGTGTGGGTTGTGTGGTAGCCATTGTTGGTGGTTCTGTACCTGTGATGTGGTAGAGCCCAGTGCCAAAAGGCTTTGCAAGGCAACATGGCTGCTGTAGTGCTCCTTGGCCTCTACCCCTGCTGTGTGGTGTCGTGACTGTAGTGGTCACTGTAAAGCCTTACGCCTAAAATGTTAAGGACCCACTAAGAGGTTCAGTGTGGCATGGCAGTGGCTTGTATTCTCTGATCAAAATATAAACTAAGAACCTCCTGTCTAGGAACATTTTGCTTAGCCTCACAAGATCAGTGTATAATATTTAGATGCATTTCTCATGTCTTTGTTCTATAGCTATTGTTGGCCTACAGACCAAACAATGCTCCATAAAATAAAACTGTGCAAATGGTTCCAGAAAACTGTGTTTCATAGTGCCTCTTATTGGAGTTAGTTACACCGTGAATCCATATTTGTACTCAAGAACTGTTTAATTTAACTTTGGCCCTGCTAAAAAGGAAAAAGATATTTGGTAGGTTTAATCAGAAGCCTTTGACAGGGGTCTAGGACCAACTTAGGCTAGGGTCACACATAGAAATCCGTTTTTGGAAATGATTTCCATGACCAATCCGTTTTTTTTGGGTGCTTTTTGAGCCTCCTGTACCCCTGAACGTTTTTTGGACTTAGTCATTTTTTGACCAAAATTCCTGAAAAAACGGATCTGTTTTTTTAAGGCACCCAAAAAAACAGATCCATTTTTCCATAGGGCCCATGTTAAAATTTTTTTTTTTTTTTTAAAAGCGGACCCCAAAAACATGGCTAGCAACGTTTTTGGCTCAAAAACGGACGTAACAATGTTTTTAGGTGCAGAAAAAAACGGACAGGGTGTTTATTACATCTAATCCGTTTTTCTATCAGTTTTTGGACTTAGAAAAAGAAAATGCCAAAAATGAAGCCAAAAACAGACCAAGGGCTTATGTGTGACCCCAGCCTTATACTGATACAGGAACACATGATCTCAAAGTGGACCAAATAGAGTAGAATTTACAAGAGTTTGAAGTGTGGCAAGTAAAATATGACCAAAAACAAAAAATTAACAGTTACCCTAATGACTGAACCACCATGTGTCACGAGTGTATCTGGAGGCACGGATTAGGCTGTTGAGGTCACTCGCATAAGGTTGCAGCATTTGGCCAAACGGTCAAAATCCTAAATAATGTCTCTGTCCCTTTAAGAGGCATCTCTGTCCTTGTGATAGCTGGAGGTCACTAGGACCCAGCTGATCTTCTCTTCAGTTGCCTACTTATACCTCTTGGCTCCCAGGATGCACTGCTGGTGATAGCTGTTCAGGTGTTTATGGTTGCATCCTAGCTCACAGCAGTGTTTCCTGAAGTCTGTTGGTTTGCTGCTTGGACCTGCTCAAGCTAAGTGTATCTCTTCCCTCTTTGTTTGTTTTCCTTGTGTGTTTCTTTAGTTGCTAGTCGGACTGACTAGTGACCACCCGCTCTGATCCCTGCATAGTTGTAGTCCAGGGACAGCTAGGGCAGGTATCCCATTCGGTGACAGTTGCAGAAACTGTATAGGGACGTTAGGGGAGCCAAGTGTCAGCACTAGTTTATCTAGGGGTCACCATCTCCCCTTTTGGCCTTAGTATCAATGACTCCTTTCTCTCTCTCGTCGTCCTGCGCTGGGTGTCGTCCTACACCCAGTGTGACATTATGCTACCTTAAGTATTGCAAAATGCTTAAACTTTGAAAATCACTAAGATTTTTACATTACAGTGTTTTTTCAGTGATAAAATGTTGATGCCCTAAGAAGAAGTCATCAAAATGTAACTCACAGAACACTCCTTTACATTTCAATAGACCAATTTTTCTCTGGCTGAAGATTGTTGCAGGTGGCAACAAATTATTATGATTAAATTTGGAGCAACATTAAAACTAAATTAATTGGATAACCTTGATTATCTTTTGCCAATGGCATTTATAGAAATTAGATATAATGGTACCTTTACACGCCGCTACAGAAGGTTAGAAACAACCGGGTGTCGGATACAAATGTATCTTGCACCATTAAAACACCGCGAGGTAGCGGCGTGTAAACCAGGTTGTTGCCACCGGTCACTGTCGACACCTGTTTCAGAGCAGTGCTCAAAAACAGGTTGGTTTCAACCCTATGGTAGCGGCGTCTAAATGAGGAACAGGAAGGTTTTTTCAACACCTAGTTACATCCCTGGGGCGAGACACAGCCTCCGGGATACCGCGCCCCATCAGCGATCATTGGTGGAAGCTCCTGCGTTACGATTGGTTGTCCCTGCATAGGGCGGCATATTTAAGGAGCTGACCAGTCACACTACACAATTGCAATAGCATCATGTATTAGCCAGCCTTCCTGCGCTGGCTGGCCAATCATGATGCTATTGCATTGTCCAATCACCGTACGAGCGTCTCGTAATCCACAACTCTGGCACGCCTATGTGTTGTCCTTGCTGCCCCTGGTCCGCCCATATTACCTTGTGGTAGCGGCATGTAAATGAGGGACGATGCTCTACAGAAGGTAACCTGCGGCACCCGGCAGTGTCTCCAGGGATAGATTAAACCTTCTGTAGAGCACCATGTAGCGGCGTGTAAAGGCGGTATCAGGTACCGTTAGCAACTGTTGGAACGTGCTCATGCACGTGAGACACCCGGTTGTTTCTAACCTTCTGTAGCGGCGTGTAAAGGTACCATAAGTTGTAGGGATGAGAGAGTACTGAAATATTCGGACTCTTTAGACTCGTAACGAGTAGGTCCCGATACTCGGTACTCATTATGAATATAGCGAGTCCTATTTAAGTCAATGGTGAAGCAAGTATTGCGAGTATTAATTCCTCTGTTGCTGGACCCTATAAAGAGGTCTGGCAGCAGAGGAAAAACCTGCAATTCCCTAATTCATTGTTTAGAAGCCGGCGGTAAAAAGCCGTAAGCTGTAAATTCAAACCAGATTCTCCCGTATTGCCCCAGTTCGGAGCAATCCGTTACCATAACCATAGAGTCCCATGTTACGGGGCGCCAGATTGCCCGGACCGGGGCAATACGGGAGAATCCGGTTTAGGGTACGATTCAAAAAATCGGTCAAAACCAGATTCACCCGGTCCGGGACAATCCGGCATTAAAGCTATGCGCTGTGGCTGCTTTTCAAAGATTTTAACGGCTCCATCACCCTCAAATGTGACTCTAGCCTTAGAATAGACTGATGACAACTCAGAGAGGTAGACCTTGTCAGGTGATCACAGGAGAGGGGGATGGTGTCTGTAGCACTGAGGAGAAGCAAGTGAGCAAGTGCTGCTCGGAAATGTAGTTTTAGCATATAAGAATATGATCGTACATTCTGCTATGTTAAATTGGATACACTGAGGGGCAGACAAAGATAAAAAAAAAACAAAAAGGTACAAAAAAGAATCTTATGTTGGGATAAGTCTGCATACACTGTGTGCAGAATTATTAGGCAAATGAGTATTTTGATGACATGATACTTTTTATACATGTTGTCCTACTCCAAGCTGTATAGGCTTGAGAGCCAACAACTAATTAAGTAAATCAGGTGATGTGCATCTCTGTAATGAGAAGGGGTGTGGTGTAATGACATCAACACCCTATATAAGGTGTGCTTAATTATTAGGCAAATGCCTTTCCTTAGGCAAAATGAGTCCGAAGAGAGATTTGACGGGGTCTGAAAAGTCCAAAATTGTGAGATGTCTTGCAGAGGGATGCAGCAGGCTTGAAATTGCCAAACTTTTGAAGCGTGATCACCGAACAATCAAGTGTTTCATGGCAAATAGCCAACAGGGTAGCAAGAAGCGTGTTGGGCAAAAAAGGCGCAAACTAACTGCCCATGAATTGAGGAAAATCAAGGATGAAGCTGCCAAGATGCCATTTGCCACCAGATTTGCCATATTTCAGAGCTACGTTATTGGAGTATCAAAAAGCACAAGGTGTGCTATACTCCGGGACATGGCCAAGGTAAGGAAGGCTGAAAAATGACCACCTTTGAACAAGAAACATAAGATAAAACGTCAAGACTGGGCCAAGAAATATATTGTGTTGCAGCGGATTTTCACTTTAAATGACAAGAAATATCTTAAGACTGATTTTTCAAAGGTTTTATAGACTGATAAAATGAGGGTGACTCTTGATGGGCCAGATGGATGGGCCAAAGGCTGGATCAGTAAAGGGCAGAGAGCTCCACTCCAACTCAGACGCCAGCAAGGTGGAGGTGGGGTACTGGTATGAGCTGGTATCTTCAAAGATGAACTTGTGGGACCTTTTCAGGTTGAGGATGGAGTGAATCTCAACTCCCGGACCTACTGCCAGTTTCTGGAAGACAACTTCTTCAAGCAGTGGTACAGGAAGAAGTCGGTATTGTTCAAGAAAAACATGATTTTCACGCAAGACAATGCTCCATCACATGCATCCAACTACTCCACAGCGTGGCTGGCCAGTAAAGTCTAAAACAAAAAAAAATAATGACATGGCTCCTTTGTTTATCTGATCTGAACCCCATAGAGAACCTGTGGTCCCTCCTAAAATGTGAGATCTACAGGGAGGGAAAACAGTACACCTCTGGGAACAGTGTCTGGGAGGCTGTGGTGGCTGCTGCACACAATGTTGATCATATACAGATCAAGCAACTGACAGAATCTATGGATGGAGGCTGTTGAGTGTCATCATAAAGAAAGGTGGCTATATTGGTCACTAATTTTTGGGGGTTTTGTTTTTGCATGTCAGAAATGTTTTTTTCTAAATTTTGTGCAGTTATATTAGTTTACCTGGTGAAAACAAACAAGTGAGATGGGAATATATTTGGTTTTTATTAAGTTGCCTAATAATTCTGCACAGTAATAGTTACCTGCACAAACAGATATCCTCCTAAGATCTAAATCTAAAAAAAAAACACTCCAACTTCCAAAAATATTAAGCTTTGATATTTGAGTCTTTTGGGTTGATTGAGAACATAGTTGTTGATCAATAATAAAAATAATCCTCTACAATACAACTTGCCTAATAATTCTGCACACAGTGTAGGAACAATACATATTCATTTAGTGTGCTTTGGTGTTAGATACCACAGGGCATCTAATCTGGAACCATTCTGGAGTCCATACACAATATTTAGTGTTTTAATGTTAAAACTAATCTGCATTTGCTCCTATAATTTGGATCTGGATTTTTCTAAATGGTCTAGTGGTTGCCGAGTTGACTACATTGCTAAGTTTTTGCTCTAATTTACTTTGTGGCTACTTTTAACGAGACAAGTTATTTAAGCACTTCGTGTATATTTAATCAATTCTTTTCTGTTATGAGCGCTCCTGATTAAATATCCATTGATTGTCGAAAGAGCTCTCATTGAAGTTTAATAGGTGCAGAAAAAGGTAAGACTGTGTGTCGTGTGATTAATTCATGCAACAATAAGTGTATAACTGAGTTCTTATTAATATATGAAAGAGTTTTCTACATAATAAATGTGACCCAGATCACATGGCTGACAGCTCATGAGTAAATTCAGGTGAACTCCAACACTTCTACAAAGACATCCCAAAACTACATTCTCTTATTTGAGCAACGGATTAAAGTCACGTTGGATTAAAAACGACATATTCCAATAGATTCATGTCCTGTGGTAGCCGCAATCAGGAACCAGAAACTTCATTCTTAGGCTGCCTTTACACTTGTGGTCCCTCCGCAGCATCCTGCGGAGGGGAACCGCAAGCTGAGCGCAGGCACCGCAAGTCCCTATGTTTAACATTGGGATGCAGGTGCCTGCGCTCGGTTGCAGATTGGCGTGCGCACACTGTGCGCACCCATTCACTGCCATGTATGATTTGTACGCAGGCGGATGCTTGCGCAAAAATCATACATTCTCGTCCGCACCAGGAACGCAACATGTCACGTTCAGGGTGCGGAGGAGAGTGTGTGATTTGTACGCATGCATCCGCCTGCGTACAAATCATACATGGCAGCGAATGGGTGCGCACAAGGTGCGCACGCCAATCTGCACCCGAGCGCAGGCACCTGCGTCCCCATGTTAAACATAGGGACTTGCGGTGCCTGCGCTTAGCTTGCGGTTCCCCTCTGCAGGATGCTGCGGAGGGAACTGCAAGTGTGAAGCCAGCCTTTGGGATATTCAGATGTGACTTTAGCAGTTTCTATAGACAATCCCATAGACTTTAATAGAAATAGTTGTGCACATATTGACAGTTCTCTTCCCCTTACATTTACATTGGCTTAAAAAAATATTCATACTCATTGTCCTTTTCCACATTGTACCATATAACACCCACAAATGTATTTTTTTTTAGAATTTTATGTGGTATGCCAATAATAACTAGAAAATATTTAAGTATAAAAAATATACATGGTTTCTAGCTTTTTTTTTATAATATAAATCTGAATATTGTGACGTGCATTTGTATTCAGCCCCCAGTATTCTAATTCCCCTAAATAAAATCCTGGGGGACCAATTACCCCCAGAAGTCACCTAATTACCGAATTTTTCGGACTATAAGACGCACCCAGATTTTAGAGGAGGAAATAGGGAAAAAAGATTTAAAGCAAAAACTGTGGTAAAATATTTACTAACATAAATAACATAATATTATATGTTTTGATACTATATATAATAGTTTATTATTTAGTTGGAAGCTACGGGCAGAAGATGGTGCTGCAGGTCCGGAGTGGTATTCTCAAGTATCATATGAAGATGCTGGAGGGTGAGTAAAAGAATGGGGACGTTGGACTTATATTTAAAGCACCACTTGAGCACTAAAAAAAACACTGGAGTTCTGATTTAAGATCCCATGGGAGAAATATAGTAAAAGTAGTAAAAGTAATCGAATATTCATTAGCTGATCCCCACGTCCCCCTCTTGTCACTGAAGCCAGCGCTGAAAGGTGGACGTGGGGAACCTCCCCAAGAGCAGTGAATATTAGAGTACTTTAAACAGCGGGTCCACGTAGTTCTCTTGCAGCCAGATTTCTGGAGGGCCAACTTTTCCTGTCTGTGATCCCAGTCCACTGCCACAACCTTCCCCCCACAGCAAGCCCCCACATGTAACAATCAAACTATAAGATGCACCATATACTTTCCTCCCAAATTTGCTGAAAAAAAAGTGCGTCTTATAGTCTGAAAAATATGGTAGTAAACTGAGTCCACCCGTGTGTAATGTATGCTCAATAAAAGTTTAGCTGTTCTGTGAAGACCTCACAGGATTTTTTTAGAGCATTAGGTAAAAAACAGCATAATGAAAACCAAGGAACACACCTGACAGGTCAAGAATAAAGTTGTGGAGAAAAGTAAAACAGGTTTAATGCTTATGGCTATAGATCCACTGCACCACGGGACCAGGCTTACCTCGTAGCGGCGTGCCTTATCTTCACTAGAGCCTCTGATGGTGTGGTTGAGCTTGTGCTGGAAGATAGTTGCCAAATGCCATTTGAGGGCAGTCTCTAGTACTGCCACAGCTGCCCCCTAGAGTCAGGAATGCAGGCACAGACTTAAGTACAGGCGGGACAGCTGGAACAGACTGGCAGGCTGGTACTGGCAGGATGGCGGGTAAAGACCTGACAGCAGATACTGGTAGAACAGCTGGTACTGGTAGGACAGCTGGTACAGATTGGCACATGAGTACTGGTATGAAGGATTGGAATCGACTCAGGAACTTGGATTCAAGACCATAAGACTGGAAAGGACTCTGGAAATTGGGAACAGGAACACGTAACTGAAATAAGTTCAAGGGACCTGAGAACTAACATACAGACTAACTGATAAGCTATGTTATTCAGGCACCTCGCATAGGGGGAGGGTGTCTTAAGTACCTATCGTCCTCCAGCCATTGGCTGGGACGCTAACTGAATGCCCCTTTAAGAGACAGGAAGTGCACATGCTCTCTTCCACAGCATGCTCCCAAGAGACCTACAGTACGTGGCATGCACATGATCTGGTAGCAGAGAGACATGGTTGCGGCTGTAGCAGAACTGCTGGTTGGCCAGAGAGGCAAGTGCATCTGTGTCCTTTCCAGGTACAGCAGGGTTAGGTTATAAAAAAAATAGGTCAGGCTCTGAACATCTCATTAAGTACTGTTCGATCCATTATCCAAAAATGTAAGGAGTATGGGACAACTGCAAACCTACCAAGACATTGCATATGTAAGTAAATACAACACATTAATATAAATCCAAAAATGGTGTCATTTGAAAATAAAAAATGTCCTCCAGTCAACTAGAAATATTAAGAGGTCAGAGATTTTTCAATCTAATATATAAAGCTGAATGTGTGTGTGTGTGTATGTGTGTATATCCGGGATTGGCATCTACACCGTCGCAACTACAGCCACAAAATTTTGCACAGTCACACATCTGGACCCCGAGAGCGTCATAGGCTATGTCGTGCGGCGAAATTTTAACCCTGCGCATTCCAATTTTGCCCCTATCTACATAATGGGGAAAATGTGAATGGAAAAGTGTTGGAGGAAAATCGACAGCTGCCAGCTATAGCCACAAAATTTTGCACAGTCACACGTCTGGACCCCAAGAGCGTCATAGGCTATGTTGTGAGGCAAAATTTTAACCCCGCGCATTCCAATTCACCAAACAATTTTGCCCCTATCTACATAATGGGGAAAATGTGAATGGAAAAGTGTTGGAGGAAAATCGACAGCTGCCAGCTATAGCCACAAAATTTTGCACAGTCACACGTCTGGACCCAAGAGCGTCATAGGCTATGTTGTGAGGCAAAATTTTAACCCCGCGCATTCCAATTCACCAAACAATTTGCCCCTATCTACATAATGGGAAAAAGTGACAGTTACCAGTTGACAGTTGTGAATGAGAGGGTCTTAATGATAGCGCAAAGACTAACAGCACATACCAGCATATAGTCACTAAGGTGGGGCCCTAACATGAGATATTCACCATGCACGGGGACATGTATAGACACCACACGCACACAAAGAGTAACAGCAAGTGTATAGTCGCTAAGGTGCAGCCCCAACATTGGATACTCACCACGCACCCGGAAAAACACACACACAACACAGAGACACACACACTCCCAAGGAGACACACATACACCCTATAGCGACACATGCACTCACCCCACAGGGACACACACACACACCACAAAGAGACACACACAACACAGAGACACACACACCCCACACAGACACCACCCCCTCCACAGGGACAAACACACATACACACCCTATAGGGACACAAGCACTCACCCCACAGGGACACCACACACCACAAAGAGACACACAATACAGAGACACACATACCACATAGACTTCCCCCCACAGGGACACACACATACACACACCCCAGGGACACACACACCAAGCAGACAAACAAAGATGTGCACAAATCGCCTCACACAACTCGCCTCATACGTGTGCTATCTTTAATTTCCAAAAATAAACATATGATTAAAAACAGCCAATGTGCAACACGTGCCATATAGGGAATTAAGGCAGATGTCAGTCACATGAGCTGTCTATTATGTGTATGTGTGAGGTAACATATACTGCCCGGCCGGGGGGAGGGTTTACTGTTGCCTGGAGATTTATTAGGCTGCCTATAGCAACCAATCACAGCTCAGCTTCTATTTTCCTACAGGTCATTAATATGACATATTCAAATTCTATTTTGTTATAGCCAGCATCAGTTATTTATTAACCCAGGCGTAGCCGGGTACTACAGCTAGTGTATTTATAAAAAGGAAAAAGAAACGCATCTCTTTACTTAGCTCCATACTATTCTGAATACTTACGGAGTTAAAGAAAAATTCACTCTGAACTGCAGTCATTCATCAATTAGCTTTTTTGTGTCAAGGCAAGACAATGAACTTCAGTAAAAGCTTTGCAAATTGACCACAACATATTTAATACAAACATTAGATAAAACATACAGTCTGTAATTTCATATTTGAATGCTCTTTTATCTGCTTTGACCTTGTAGAAATATAGGATGTAAGCTGTATAGATATTTAATTAACCGCTATTAAAGTCTGTACATAAGTGAGGATGTGAAGAAATGTTACATGAGCATTGGGTTGTTTTTCTGTTTACTCTTAATAATTATAACAGAACTATTTATTACCATAATTAATGATTGAAGTCAGTAATTTGACTTTTTCATATATTTAATTGGACAGTAACGTGTTATATTTACAGAATTAACGCCATCAGTAGACATTTTGTCTAAAACAAACTCAGGATTTTTTTCATTTCCATTTTGTGGCGTCAAAGGCAAATTATGTGCAAAAAAAACATACATAAGCTAATATGATAGGGTAGGAATATTAATGGAATGGCATTAAAAATTTGGAGTCCAGAGGGAAATATTGGTGTGAAGTTGAGAGGTGGCGATCGTTCACTTTGTTTTTGCACAGATCACTAGAAAAATGTGTTACTCTAGTCTCCAATTTCTGATGCTCCAGCAAACCTAATGAGTTGTGGTTTACCAAAAACACACAAGTAGAAATGATGTGGTCCAATGTCAAGAACCAAAAATGATGTATCCCAGAATACTTAATTGCATAAAACTAAATTGTATAGGGTTAGAAAAGATATCTTAAGAAGAACACTCCTTTCATAAATGAAGCTGACCAACCGATCACCTGATCTTTGCAGATCTACCTCCCCAAACCTCCAAAAATCATCATTGGAGGCTTCAGTTAGCTTACATATGCCAATTTTATAAGTGGTTCTACACGTTCAACATGAACACGGGTATGTCAGAACAAAAATCAATTTGTTGGTGTTTTTGGTAAGGCTCTCTACACACTAGCTTTATTCTTATTGGAGATGCTGGTAATTTTTTTTTTTTGTATTAATGTTGGCGACTGCCTTCATATTTAGCTGAACCCCTCTTCCCATCAGTCTAAGGGTATTTTTTAATTAGTGCTGGATGCTACCTACCCTTTAAATTTATAGACTTATAACCAGGGAGAGATATGTTGGATAAATATTAGGTTAGGGATCCATCAAAAGAAAGGTGAGCCTTGTCATGGCTGTTGAGCAATGGGCTCTCATGAATGGTCAGCTTTGATTACCAAGAAATTTAGGTTTGAATCCCAAATACAATATATGGGCAAAAAGGTGTGGACATATACTTCTCTTTACTGGCAAACTGTTGTTCAATTTTAAGGAGAACATCTCCTGCCATACTGCATTTTGCCAACTGTAAATTCTGGTAGGGGAGGGATAATGCTAATTTATCAGAGGTCGGCCTTGACCTTTTGAATCTAATGTAGGGAAATCTAACATCTCCAGAATACCAAGTAATTTTGGACAATTTTATGTGAAAAGTTTGTTTGGAAGGCTTGTTTTTCTTCCAGTGCAGTATGACTGTGCCCCAGTGCATAAAGCAAGGTCCATAGGGGCAAGGGAATATTTAATGTAGAAAAACATGACTAGCAACACAGGTCTCAGATCTCTCCCCTATTGAGCACTTTTGGCATGAATGAGAATGAAGATGCTGAGCCCTACCCTCACCTCTAATATCTTGTAGAAAGGCTATCCAGAAGAGTGAAGGTTATTAGGGCTGCTGAAAAAAGATGAACTCCATATTCAAAGGGTTGTCCATTGTAATTCCATAGGAATGTTTGATCGGTACGGGTGTGAAATAAGGCACTTACTCTGATCAGCTGTTCTTTGTGCTGCCACCCTCCGCGACTGCTCGTTGGCAAAGCTACACACACAGCACCTTCAACTTTAAAGTTGCCACATTCACATCAATAGGGGACAATTGTGAAGGTACCTGGTCAAGGCCACTGTTCTATAAATGAAGTGCAGTGCAGCTAATCAACTGAGTAGTTCCATTTGGCAGTGGCAATGGGAACAGCTAATCTGCAGTATTGCTGGGTGTTGCCCCCTCCCCGATCAGACATTGATGACCTTTCCTGAGGATAGGCCATCAATATTTTAGTTGATGGCTTCAAAGGGGGACTAACTCCATATCAAAGTGGCTGTCTGTTTTCATTCCTTAGGATAGGTCACCAATGTTTGATTGGTGATGGTGTGAAATAAGGCACCCCCTCCAATCAGTTGTCCCCAGTGCCACCGCCCTCCTGATCTACTGGGTGATAGAGCTGCACAGGTCTGTCAACTGCATAGTGGCCATGGCTGGGTACTGTATATCCACACCCTATGCGACTCAATAACGGGCAGATGTGAAGGTACCTAGCCAAGGTCACTGTCCTGGCTGCCCATGAAGTGCAGTGCAGCTCCTCAACTGAGTAGTTCCATTAGGCATCGGAATGGGAACAGCTGCTCTGCAGTATTGCTGGGTGTTGCACCCTCCCCGATCAGACATTGATGACCTTTCCTAAGGATAGGCCATCAATTATAAACTCTCAGACAGCTCGTTTTATGCATATGTATATAAACGTATATTTACTCTTCATCTCTGTCTGCTTTCGGTGCAAACATATCTGGGTTTTTTTTATATGTCAGCTGGATAAGAGGTGAGAGTGAATGAACTTCTAAATATTTTAGGAACCCAAGATATATATCAAGGAACACGAAAGCTAACTCTGCATAACTACAGGGTTATTTTTTGTAAGCATGGTGTTTCATGTATAAGGAATATTAAGTTTCACAGGTATTCATTACCGATATATATATAGTTTAGACAACTTCCATTTGATTTAGCTATATATTATTAAGTAATGCAATGTAACTATTACATGCTTCCCTTATGACACGGACAAGAATGACAAAATACACCTTCTATTTATTTTTCTCACAGAGAAAACCTACAGGGAACCTTAAGCATTGATGAGATTTTTGAGAAGTGAGTACACAGAGCATAATGAAAGCTGCACTGGCAAAACAAGCAGTGTAGCCCTGTGCCCTCCAGCTAACACTGTGCTGGTCTTTAGGTAGCAAATCTGCTGTGGGAAATACTCCTGGGATTCAGCGTCAGGCGTAGGAGAGGGAACAGCGAGCACAGATAAAAGTGATCTTTGTAGGATGAGGCTGAGCTTGCCAGTGCTATGTGCCAGCAAAGAAACTAATTGGCATCTCAGTTATAATCCTGACATACCCATTACTGAGCAGATGTGTGTACGTTAATATGAATATATAGAGAAATAGGAAGGGAGAAAGTGCCTTTTGCAGTCAAAGGGCAGTCACAGAGCTATACCATGTGCAAAAAGAGCAAGTTGCACCCAAGTCTTGGTGTCTGAGTAGCCTGAAGGTCCCTCTGTCACATAAGAAGACAGTAGTATTATGAACGGCTAGAGATGGGCAAATCCGTTTGCGGTAAATTGAAAATTATATTCTCCTGATTCAGAATTTTTTGGTATTGACTTTACAAAAATTCAGTGAAATAAGGACTAGCTGGGTGCGATTTTGTTACTTTATAGAGAGCAAGGAAAGGGGTGAAAAAAGTAATATTCACTTGTCTTGCCGCTGTTGCCTCCATGGTGCATCCTCCAGCCTTACTTCTGCACCATATGTGATGAACTATACCTTTGTCTTTACTCTATGCACTGGGGATTCTGGCGCAAAACAGGCTTCTGACATCCCAACCCAAGGCAAAAATTGCTCAAGGCCTGGTCAGGTTCTTGGGCGACTCATGTGACCTCCGAGAACGTCTGTGTTCTGGAACTGAAGAGTGAAGAGGATGTTCACATGCTGTGCAGGAGTAAAGTAGAGGCAGGAGAGAGCTGCATGGAGGATCAGACAGTGGGATGCCGGAGCTGGACAAATGAGTGGCAAGGTGAGTATTATTTTTTTTCACACTACATTTATAATGCTCTGTGGTCTAAAGAAAAAATAAATTGTATTCAAATTGAGTTTCCTGGACAAATTCGAGCAAACTGACAAATTTCACAACATTTGCTCGTCCCTATATAATTTGTAAGCTCATAGTTTCATGGTTTTATAAGGTTGAAGGTAGACTTTAAATCCATCTAGTTCCCATTCCCGTTCCCATTTTATTTAGGTGTATCCTTGTAAATGGCCCACCCTATAAATGGCCCAGCCTGTTGACATAGAGCTACTACGCTCACCATGTGGGGTTGTGTGACACACATTCAGTGGAAAAGGTGTAACACAACTGCTGCAAAAACCATACACCAAAAGGCAGAAACGAATGTGCAGGAATCGGGATGAAAAGTGGATTTAAATCTGCGCTGCTGAGAGAAGATGAAGGTCCAGATGCACTGAAGTAAAGTAAAGCTGTATATTTTTTGTATATTCTTCTTTAGGAGTTTCCACCAAATCTCACTTCGAAATGCTTTGAAATAAGCCACCATACTTCAGTGAATCTGGACCTTTATCTTTTCACAGCAGCGCAGATTTAAATCCACTTTCTAATCTGTACAATTGTTTCTACATTTCACAAAAGATATGTCCATAAATTATATTTTTGTCTTGGATCAGTGATGTAACTGGGCAACCCGATTCATGTGCAGACTGAAGTAAATGGTTACACAAATTTTGAACTTCCAAGGACTTCAACAGCAAAAAGTTGAGTTCAGAGAAAATCTGTTGAACAAACTGCATCCTATGTCTGAGAGTCCTTCAAAGTGTGTTGTGATCAAGAAATCACAGAACATCTGGAAACTTAGACTTTACCACCTTCTGTAAAAGGCTAGGGTCACATCAGCATCAGCCCTATGGCTAGGGTCACATTTGAGACCTTGCATCCATTTGGAAGGATGCTGTACAGGATCATTTTTTCCTCCTTGCCATTTTATGGCATTCTTATCATTTTTATCACTATCGTTAACGCATGGGTTTCCCATAGACTCCCATATTAAAAAAAAGCATGCGTTTTTGCAAACCCCCTAAAAACTCTGCGTATCGCATTTTTTGGTGCTTTTCCAAAAACGCATAGCGTCAAATGCATTGCACTTTGACAATGCACTTTTTGCATGGGAACCTATGGAAGCTTTAATGCAAGCGTTTTTAAACATTTCAACATAAAAAAAATGCTAGCTTTTAGCACTTCCATGATGTTATTAATGTGACCCCAGCCTTAGGCTGAGGAACCCGTTAAAAACTTAGAATTACCCAGCCTGAGCGCATAGCGTTAACAGAATGTAACACAGCGCTCAGGCTGTGTATTGATCCCTATGGTTACCATTGTCATAGAGAAGGTGGACGCTTCACTAACAATGGCCGGATATGCGCTTTTGATCAGTGCACGGGAAGCGTGGTTTTCAGCGTTTGCCTGTGCGCTCAGCAAAAGCGCATATCCGGTCCTTGTGTTTGGAGTTGGCGGCTCACACAGCACATCACAAGCCAGGAGTGAAACAATCAGAGGAAAAGTATAATAGAAACAAGTGCTTCACTTCTGGATTTAATCACCCACTCTTGGTTTGTGATGAGCTCACGCGTAAAATGTACAGCAAATACACAGCGTGTGAACGCACCCTAAATGCCATGTTCTCCTACTTCATCAAAGGATAACCACAAAGCTATAAATATGTCATGCCACACTATAACTACGACCCTATAAGACTCAGTTGTGAAGTTTAACCAAGAAGTATTGTGCCTACATGTTGCTGGGTAACCATTCAGCTGTGCCCTCACTAGGACATTGCAACTGGTATGCACTTGCCTATCTAGAGTATGTGTGAGTCTTTCATGGTGACACACTTTAGCAGGGAACCATGTTTTGGATTAACGTAACATACCCAAATTCTTTCCCACTAACAGGCCCCTAGTAAATTAGACTGTGAGTTCAAGGACCATACAGGGACCATTTACCATGTTTCCCTGAAAATAAGACATACCCTGAAAATAAGGCGTACTGGGGTAGTTTGCAGAGCTGATAATTATAAGGCACCCCCTGAAAATAAGTCATATCAAACTTTATTTTATTTTAGGCATGCCCGCCTAAGGGCATGCATCTACCTCTGCCGCTACTTTGGCACCCTGCGGTACAGGAAGCCACAGGAACACCTAGTGCATGAAGGGAGTTCCACGTCAGGTGCCCATACACACACCCACACCTTCCACCTCAGGCCTGTAGGGGGAGCTCCACTTGCTGCCTTAGGCAAGATCCCCTATAAATACAGGTGCTGGGGGCAGATTTAGTCAGTCCGTGCAGTATGGAGCAGTACTGTGAAGACAACCTGGTAGCGGAACCACGCTAGGCCAGAACCAGAGGACAGCCTAGCCAGAGTAAGGAACCCGAGTGTGAGGGTCAGAGGCAAGGTGAGCAACAGATTTGGGGCAGAGGAACCATACCGGTTCACCCCAGGAGGCAAACCCGGACACCGGAGTCCGAGTCTGATAAGGAGCACTTAGCCCAGCAGAAAACACCAGTTCACCGTGGAGACTCCAGTCTCCAGACACCTGTATCAGCAACCAACACAAGAACCAGAGACCGCAAGAGACAGTGAATCAGCAGAAATCCACAGAATGTTTTTACTACCTACCATTCGGGTGAGAGACACAGAGGAAGCCAGGCCAGGTTTTATACAGGTCAGGGCTTCAACACAAGTAAAACAGAGATAAGGAGGCCTTACAAATCACTCACTGTGGAAATCCTGAAGTGCTTCCTGACCACCTGGAGTGTACCTGGAGAGTGAATGTTTAACATAAGTAAAGGTACGGAAAACTACTCCAAGTGTGTATGTCAGTTCTTACAGCCCTGATCCTGTCCAACTCAGAGACTGTAGAGACTTCCCATCTGCAGTGCCACCTCCCTGTGCCAAATCCTATTCCCACATCACTGCCCCGGGGACCCCGCTCCACCTACTGGGAGCAACACCATTAGGCTGCCCATCCATCATCTCCGGAGGTCTGCAGCAGCGCTGGTGCCATCACCAGATACGTAGGTAGCATCACAAACTATTCAACAAAACCCCTTTATTTTTAAAAACCCCCTTTTTAAGCATCCACCAGGGCCATGGACATGGGTATCGAACGCCCGTGACAATCCCCCGTAACCAACACCTGGGATCCGAGTCCCCACGGCCTTAAGATGGGTAAGCTTCCTGTGTCATAAACAGGACCCCATGCCCGGTATTACCAGGGTCTGTGTGCCATGTGTTGACTGTGTTTTGTTAACTGTTGATATCGGGCTGCCATTACTACGCCACAGAGAGGGAATAAAGGTGTCGTAACGGCCGAAAGGGCATGAAAACAGGCTCCGCCCCATGCTCTGTCTAGAACTGCGGAAGCGCAACGACCCGATCTGGAAATTCCCGAGTACTCAGCTCTCCACCTGAGGAGTCATCGCTTGTTTTACTTTAAGAGACCAGCCGAAATTCACAAGGGGGGAGAGAGGATGGATGCAGAAGGGGATGCAACGGTTCCCAACCAAGATACCACTGGCAATGCAGCGCCAGCCGGTACCTCAGCCGGTAGAGTAGCCGCAGCACTAGGAGCGGTAGCATCGATCATGACGATCTCTTTGCCATATGTCCCGGGTGCTAAATGGTTACCTCAGTATGATGGCCGGCCAAACACCTTGGTTGGATTCAAGCAAAAAATATGCAGCATATTAGATATGTATGGAATGACCGGTAAACAACGAGCGTCTGTTGTAATGGGACAATTGACAGGTGCAGCAGAGTTGGAGATAGAAACCTGGTCTTAAAGCCATTTTTGAAAACCGTACCGAAGCTGACCTTAGGCTGAGGTTCTATCACTGTAAGCAGGGCCGCAGGACAGTATCAGAAACTATGCCTTGCGCCTACAAGAGGTGCTGCGAACCTAAAAGCAGGTAAACCCAACCAGTGTGCAGGATGAGAACATAATGCTAGTTGCACAATTCATTAGGGGATTACGGTCACCAGATGACAGCAGACAAGTACGCTGGTGGGCTCTTGAACACGCTGATACAGATTTTGCCACTGTAAAAGACTTGACCATCAGGGGGCTGCAACCCCTTGAATCAAAGATCCTGCATGCCTAAAGTGACAGGGTAGCCCCTCTCCTGTACAAGTGATCCCTTTTTCCTCACATGTTGCAGAAACAAGTGTGCAGACTGTTACACCGGGTAAATTTGACAGCCCGTGCTCTGAGGTGTGCCAGCTGACTAAAGGCATGGCCATAGTCCTGAAAGCCCAACAGCTTAAGACGGAGACAAAGCCATCGGGGAAGATTCAGGTTACTGACAGCCCAGAGGACGTCCCGTGGATGAGAGGAAAGAAGAACATGTCGCTCCGTGGGAGGACCAGCGATCGCTATGGCTCTACAGGAGAATTCATCTGTCACCATTGCAACAAAATAGGCCACTTCGCAAGATTGTGTCCTTTAAACCAGCAACCCCTGGGGTCGTGGGCCAACCCCCAGGAATAGATCCATCAGGCCCATCAGACTGGTATGATAGGTACATAGGAGAACGACCATACCTATGCATCACGCTAGATGAATACCTACACATGCATTGCTGGACACAGGTTTGCAGGTGACCACCATCCCTCATATCCTTTACAAAAAATTCTGGTCTAATGCTGAACTTGAACCACCAGATCCTAACCTCACTGTGCATGCTTCAAATGGGTTACCATTTAACCTAGTAGGAGTTAGAAAGGTAGCAATAAAAGGTGGAGGGTGGAATTACAAGACCAATGACTTATAGTGGTTGAAACACACCCTAGCATAAAGGATCCATATATTATTTTGTACAAATGTCATTGGTGATTGTTTGGGTGAAGTGTTGTTCTTTCTCGAACAGATTACAGATACTGCTAATCACCGGCATCGGAGAGTTCTTCAGAAGGAAATCAGCGCCCTCCAGCACCAACAACAGGTAAATCTGACCGGTGGGGAAATTGGTAGTGTACGGGTAACAGACCCGATTCCCATTGTGGTACCACCATTGAGTGAAATGATAATCTGATGTCGTCAGCAATAGACTTCAGAGGGCAGGACTAACAGGCAGTAGTAGAACCATAAGCTCATAAAGCAGGCCTACAATCCTGACAGACAGGTGGGTGGTTGATACACATACACATATTAAACTGTGGAGAAGACGAGATTAAATCAACCCATATATTTCACCGTTGCTAAACTGCACATTGTAGATAATAACGCAATACATGCAGTGGAAGCCTTGTCCCCGCCCGACTTGGCGGGAAAGGATAACAGTTCCAAGGGGCAGTTGAAGGACTGGTGTCAAGAGCTCCATATAGGAACTGACCAAACTCCTTTCCACCAAAAGCATGGTGTCTATCAGGTGGTTCAGGAGTATGAGTGGGTATTCAGTAAACATCCACTTGATTTTAGGAGGATAAAAGGGGTACATTACCATATCACCATATACCCACAGTAGACCATCCACCCATCAATGAGCGATATAAACCTATTCCACCAGCTCACTACCAACATTCCAAAGAGATTTTGCAGGACATGAAGGGCACAGTGGTCATTAGAGATAGTTGTAGTCCCTGGGCAGCTCCATTAGTCCTAGTTAAAAAAAAAAAGATGGCAGCATGAGAATGTGTGTTGATTATAAGCAGATAAATCGCATAACACAAAAGATGCTTACCCGTTACCCCGCATGGAAAATGTCACTTGATGCATTAAAGTTTGCTAATTACTTTTCTACCCTAGATCTTACTAGTGGGTACAAGCAGGTCTCCATTGCACAAGAAGACCACGGGAAGACTTCGTTCACAAAACCAATGGGCATGTGTCAGTTTAACAGCATACCATTCGGACTCTGTAATGCACCCGGAACGTTCCAAAGATTGATGGAGTGTTGCCTGGGGCACCGAAACTTCGAGACTGAGCTACTCTACCTGGATGACGTCATAGTGTATTCCAAAATCTATGAAGAACATCTGAAACACCTGGAAGAGGTATTTGAAGCATTGTCCAAGTTCGGAATAATGCTGAAGCCATCAAAATGCCATTTGCTGAAGCCAAAAATTCAGTATCTTAGGCATGTGGTCAGCTCAGAAGGAGTGGCACCAGACCCTGACAAGATCACCGTCATCAAGAAATGGCCAGTCCCAACCAACGTTAGAAAAGTACGTACGTTTTTGGGGCTGGTAGGGTACTACAGGAGGTTTAAAAAGGGCTACACGAAAATAGCAGCACCCTTGCAAGATATCCTGGTAGGCCAGACCAAGAAGGGCAAGTCCAGAGACCCTCCGTTTGAATGGGATAAGAAGCAAGAAGAGTCCTTCAAGCAGATGAAAGAGGCCCTGAGTGGAGCAGAGATCCTGGACTATCCTGACTACAACCAACCGTTCTTGCTGTATACTGATGCCAGCAACATGGGATTGGGAGCTGTTTTGTTACAGAAACAGAATGGCAAGGAGAAAGTGATTGCCTATGCCAGCAGGAAGCTCCGTCCTATGAAAAGGAACCCAGAGAACTACAGCTCGCTCAAAAAGGAATTCCTGGCCTTGGTCTGGGCTATCACAGAATGGTTTAAACACTACCTGACGCCTGCAAAATTCACCGCCTTCACGGATAAAAATCCTCTTACACACTTGGAAATCGTTAGGTGCAATGGAGTAATGCTGGATGGCCCGGTTGTCAAACTACAACTTCAAAATCAAGAAGCGGGCAAGCCATAAGAACGCCAATGGTGATGCTTTATCAAGGATGTCTCACCTACTAAATGTGGGAGAAAACGTGGATGAATTAGAAGAGGTAGAGTTACCAACATTCCACCATCACAGTGCATCCCAATGTCAACAGGCTTGTCGAAAATGTGGGGAGATAACAATCAACCCGTTGCCTCACTATGGATGGAAGGAGACACAAGACAGTGATCCGGTTGTCAGCCTATTGAAAGAGCTGATAACCCAAGAATACTCACGTCTTAATCCAGATGCTCCACCAGAAGCACGACACCTGTGGAACAAAAGAAGCAAATTGTTCATCTACCAGGGCAAGTTGTGTCGACGCTACATAAATCCTAGGACACATGAGATGGTCTGGCAAATAGTGGTACCGAAGAAAGATGTCAAAATGGTGTTGGACACCTACCTTAACAAAGCAGGACACTTTGGATGGAAGAAGCTCACGATGTTGTTATGTGATCGATTCTATTGGGTTGCCATGAGCGGTGCCATAGTAAGATGGTCTAAACATTGTGGGCCATGCAATCTAAGAAGGAAAGATCGTGAAAGCCAAAGAGCACCACTACAGTCAATTGTAACTACACAACCACTCGAGATCGTAGCCTTGGATCACGTGAAGTTAGCACCCAGCAGATCAGGCTTCACCTACACCTTAACCATGGTTGACCACTATTCAAGATTCCTAGTGGTAGCTCCAGTAAAAGACTTAACTGCAGAAACAGCAGCAAAAACCTTTCAAGCCTACTTCAGTAGATCACACGGGTATCCATAGCAGGTAATGACTGATCAAGGTCCTGCATTTGAAGCTGAGATATTTCAAGAGTTATGTCATTTATATGGATGCAAGAAGATTTGATCCACACATTAGCATCCACAAACAAACGGTATGTGTGAGAAAATGAGAAAAATTGTAATAGATATGCTGAAGACTTTGCCTTTAGAAGAGAGAAATCAATGGCCAGAGAAGTTACCAGACTTAGTGCACATGCATAACAATATATCCGTAAAGGTACCTTTACACGCCGCTACAACAGGATGGATACAACCTGCTACTTCACATGCACGAGCACGCCCAAACGGTTTCAAACGGGAAACGCACCATCTTTACACGCCGCCACAAGGTGCGCTACGCTACGCTACATCTATAGCTAGATACATCGCCGGGTGTCTCAAGTAGCCATCTGTAGCTTACCTTACCTCATTTACACACCGCTACAACCAGCTAATATGGGCGGACCTGGTGCAGCAGGGACAGCACATAGGCGTCCCACCATTGTGGATTACGAGACGTCCATACGCTGATAGGACAAAGCAGGAACATCATGATTGGGCAGGCATCGCAGGAGGCTGTTTAATACATGACGCTCGAGCAATTGTGTAGTGTGACTGGTCTGCTCCTTAAATATGCCTCCCTATGCAGCGACTACCAATCGTCATGCAGGAGCTTCCTCCAATGATCGCTGAAGGGGCGCGGTAACCCGGAGCCTGTGTCACGCCCCAGCTACAGACCAGGTACATCGCCTGGTGTATAGACATCCCTTCTGTAGCTTCTTTACACGCCGATACAGGTCGCTACAATCGGCTTTGTAGCCACCTGTTTCAGAGCAGTGCTCGGAAACAGATGTATCTGTTGCCGGCTGCCTCCTACCGTCTTCACACGCCGCTACTACTGGCTATATTGAGGACGCAAGCTACAATCGTAGCCTGTAGCGGGTTGTATCCATCCTGCTGTAGCGGTGTGTAAAGGTACCTTAAGTTCCACCAATTGTACATCAGCATGCCTTATGAGAGCAAGACCTGGAAGATTACCAGTTGATTTCAAAATGGGAATTGTAGTACCAGAGACTGATTTACCTGAAACTGATTGGGACTCCAACTGCCAAGAGCAATACAAAATAGTACAAGCATGCGTGGAGAACAGTTTAAATCAAAATCAATAAAGATAAGAGAGAAACTACAACAGAAATGCACAAGCTGAACCTCTGACACCTGGAGAGATGGTATTCAAGAAAAAGAGATGAAACCATGAACTTGATAATCAGTGGGAAAAAGAACTTACACTGTGTTAAATTCTAACTTTGACAACAGTAAAACTTGTGTCATCAGTAGAGATGGAGGAAAAACTACTGCAACAGTTTCAAGAGATCACCTCAAAATATGTCCTGAGCAATTGATACCTCAAGATGAAGAAACACCTGTATATTTCAAGAAGAGGAGAAGAAAGAAAAAGTGATACATACAGTAATAGGAGACTTTCCTGAGGACTGGCCTCAATGTGAAGAAGCTGTAATAGTATCATTAATACACTTTCAACCACCAGAAGAACAAGGAAGACTGGAAGCACCTGTAAGAGTTCTAGAAGAACCCGATCAAGTTCCAGAAGAAGCACCCGTTGTAGCAGAGCTAGAGGATCCTGCAAATGGTGAACTTGCCAGTCTCATAGAAAGACTACGGCAATACTATAATCTACCAGCATCACATTGGTCTACCCGCAGATTAGTGCACACACCACACTAGAAGTGGACACTAGTACCACACCAATACTATGCAGATCAACCCGTAGCAATATTGGACAACCACAACTCAGATACAGAGAGTAAGGTGAAGTAAAATGTAAATATGAAACAGCATGTACATTGAATGTAAATATTATTGTTCAGAAGGGTGGAGGAACTGAGCCCAGCCCCATGAATTTTAAGTTAGGAAAAGAAAGTGCCTGGGGTTGTAAGGTAGAAACCAGGACTCCTAAGCCGAGATACCCACAGGGAAAATGTTTATTGTGTACTTGTAATTTATTGGACTTGAACATGTAACCGTTAAAAGCGTTGAACCTACATAGACTATACTGTATGAACTTTGACATTTTCCCTGGATTCCGCCACTTTATTTAAAAATGGACCAAAGCCATAGGACTGGTTATGGCAATGAACATTTTACTGCTTGCGGCAAATGGACTAGCGCCGTATGGACTTCACCTTACTTGTTTTCACCATTTTTCAGTGTTTTTTGTCATTTTTCATTCTTGAGACTATGTTATTATACCACATATTGTTATGGTTGTAAATCAGTTGAAAAATTGTTTTCTCAGGCCAGGAGTTCTGAAGTTAACTAGGGGGGAATGTGGCACCCTGTGCTACAGGAAGCCACAGGAACACCTAGTGCATGTGCCCATACACACACAACACCTTCCACCCCAGGCATGTAAGGGGAGCTCCACTTGCTGCCTTGGGCAAGATCTCCAATAAATATAGGTGCTGGGGGCAGAGTTAGTCAGTCGTGCAGTACTGTGAAGACAACCTGGTAGCGGAACCACGCTAGGCCTGAACCAGAGGACAGCCTAGCCAAAGTAAGGAACCTGAGAGTGAGGGTTGGAGGCAAGGTGAGCGACAGATTGGGGGCAGAGGAACCATACCGGTTCACCCCAGGAGGCAACCCAGACACCGGAGTCTGAGTGTGCTAAGTAGCACTTAGCCCAGCAGAAAACACCAGTTCACCGAGCAGACTCCAGTCTTTCGGTCACCTGTATCAGCAGCCAACACAAGAGCCAGGAAAGGAACTGCAAGAGAGAGAGAGAGAATCAGCGGCAATCCACAGAAGGTTCTTACTACCTACCATATAGGTGAGAGACACAGAGGAGGCTAGGCCAGACTTTACACAGGTCAGAGCTTCAGCACAAGTAAAACAGAGACAATGAGGCCTTTCAAATCCCTCACACACAATAGATCTGTCCTGGTAATAACACACAGCAAAAAAGAAAACCACACATATGGTGCTTACTGACCATACCATAAGGGGCGAGGGTCCTTTTTCAGACCTTAAAAATAAAAGCTCAAGTATGCCTTCTCCATCTGGAGAACTTAGTTCTGTAAACATTTTTGTCAACTTGGTCTGAAGTGAGATCCGGGACTTGGTCACCAAAAGGGGTGACAAACACAATCTCACACGAGACGAAATGTCTAGTATCCTCAATTTAGAAAAAGACCAGTCCATCACTATTAAGCCATTGATGAAGGTGGAAACATGGTAGTGATGTATACCGAGGTATACAAAGAGATGTGTGATACCATCTTGGGTGATACGGGGAGTTACGGAATATTTACTACCAGCCCCACAAAATCTTTAAAAAACGAACTCAAAACACTTGTCGATTGGGGGATAGGTGAAGGCCTCATAGATAGAAAGGAGTTTGAATTTCTGTTTCCAATTCACCCTGTGATGGCGCCTTTTTACTGTCTACCAAAGATCCATAAAGGGGTGACATCGCTCAAAGGTAGACCTATTGTTTCTGGGATAAGCAGCATTACACAAAATCTAGGCATAATTGTTGACAAAATATTGAGACCATTTGTTACCGCCCTTAACTTGTATCTGAGGGACCCCACAGATCTCCTCAAATGTATTGAGGGAATTAACATAGTGGACGACATGCTGCTTTGCAGCATAGATGTTGAGGCTCTCTATTACTCAATACCACATGATAAGGGACAGGAGGCTGTCAAGTATTTTTTACGTGGTACGGGAATACAGTATGAAAAACACAATATTTTTGTCACAAAAGCCTCGGAATTTTGTCTCACAAGAAATGCCTTCACTTTCAATAGTAAGTACTTCCACCAGCTTAGGGGCACATCGATGGGGAGTTCCATGGCACCATCATATGCTAATTTGCTCCTGGGCTGGTGGGAGAAAACCATTGTTTTTGGTGAGATCCCCTTGATTGACATCGATAAGGTAATACTCTGGACGAGGTTTATTGACAATGACATTATTAACTGGAGGGGGGCTGAGAGTGAGTTTGGAGAAGCAGTGGGGTGTTTGAATAACAACAACCTGGGTCTACGATTCACCTTTGAGTCAGACAAAAAAGGTTACCGTTCCTGGATGTCCTAATTGAAAAGGACGAGCGGAGAGGCCTACAAACCAGCACCTTCTGCAAGAAAACAGCCACTAACTCGCTACTTAGGTGGGATAGTGGCCACCCTATAAGCCATAAAAAAGGGATACCCAAGAGTCAAATGATCCAAATGAGAGTAATTGCTCAAGTAATGAGCTGCTTTTATCTCCGTCCGTACGATGATAGGACAGCGCAATATCATCCTGATTGGCCAGGCATCGCAGGAGGCTGAGACATCCAGCACGCTCGAGCGATTGTGTGTTGTGACTGGTCAGCTCCTTAAATATGCCGCCCTAGGCAGCGACTACCAATCGTCATGCAGGAGCTTCCTCCAATGATCGGTGATGGGGCGCGGTATCCCGGAGCCTGGGACACGCCTTAGCTACATTGCAGCTACAGCCCCGGGTGTCCAGAGTTCCCTTCCGTTGCCTCTTTACACGCCGATACAGCTCGCTACCATCGGCGTTGTAGCCATCAGTTTTCGAGCAGAGCCCATAAACAGATGTATCTGTGGCCGGCTGTAGCGTCGCGTCTTCAGACGCCGCTACGACGGGCTACATTGACGCTACAAGCTACATCTGTAGCCTGTAGCGCGATGTATCCAGCCTGCCGTCGCGGCATGTAAAGGTACCTTAAGGGTTGGTATAAGTGTGGAAATTGAGGTATTTGTCAATCAGTGGAAACAACAAAAGTGATGTGAACAATAGGACTTATGAGATGAGGTTGTTCATAAACTGCAAGACCAATGGAGTTGTTTATAAAGCACAATGTCCATAAAACCTTGAGTATGTGGGGAAGACCAAAAGAGAGTTCAGGCAGAGGATAGGGGAGCATAGGAGGGAATGACACCCCCATAGCCCACATGTCAATGCTGTACATGGAGGAGATGAAACTTGTGTTCATTTTGTTGGAATCGACCATATCCCTCCACCAACACACAGCGGGGACTGGGATAAAAGAATCCTGAGAAAGGAGACATTTGGACCTTCACTCTAGATGCTGTGGTGCCCAAAGGTTTTAATGAAATTCTGTACTTCTCTCCTTTCATGGAAGCACCTTAAATGAGAGACAGATAGGAGGGAGAGTCAACGTTGAGTGCCAGTTTAAGATCAGTAAAGGTACGGAAAACTACTCCCAGTGTGTGTGTCAGTTCTTACAGCCCTGATCATATTCTACCCAGAGACTGTAGAGACTTCTCACCTGCAGAGCCACCTCCCTGTGCCAAAGCGGTGTCAGTGTGAAGCGGTGTCAGTGTGAATGCCGTGTCTGCGGTGTGCAGCGGTGTCTGCGGTGTGCAGTGGTGTCAATATTGTGAGGTGGTGTCTGTGTGAAGTGGTGTCGGTGTTCAGTGGCCGAGCGTGACTAATCAGTGGGGCAGAATGGAGCGGGGCAGGATGGAGCGAACAGGCAGGATGGAGGGAGTGGGGCAGGATGGAGCCGGGGGGGCAGGATTGAGCGAGCTGGGCAGGGTGAAGCCAGGGGAGCAGGATGGAGCCGGCGGCGCAGGATGGAAGCGGGGGGCAGGATGGAGCGAGCCAGGCAGGATGGTTGCGGGGGGCAGGATGGAGGCGAGCGGGGCAGGATTGAGCAAGCGGGGCAGGATGGAGCGAGTGGGGCAGGATGGATGTGGGGGGGCAGGATGGAGGTAGGGAGGCAGGATGGAGTGAGGGGGCAGGATGGAGCGAGCGGGGCTGGATGGAGCTGGGGGGGCAGGATGGAGCCAGGGGGCAGGATGGAGCCGTGGGGCTGGATGGAGCGAGCGGGGCAGGATGGAGGAGGGGAGCAGGATGGAGTGAGCGGGGCAGGATGGAGTGAGCGGGGCAGGTTGGAGGCAGGGGGGCAGAATGGACCCGGGGGGGCAGGATGGAGGTGGGGGAGCAGAATGGAGGCAGGGGAGCAGGATGGAGGTGGGTGGGGCAGGATGGAGGTGGGGGCAGGATGGAGGCGGGGGGCAGGATGGAGCGAGCGTGGCAGCATGGAGCAAGCAGGGCAGGATGGAGCGAGCGGGACAGGATGGAGCGCGCGGGGCAGGATGGAGTGAGTGGGGCAAGATGGAGTGAATGGGGCAGGATGGAGCGAGTGGGGCAGGATGGAGCCAGGGGGCAGAATGGAGCCGGGGGGGCAGGATGGAGTCAGGGGAGCAGGATGGAGGCGGGGGTCAGGATGGAGCCGGAAGGCAGGATGAAGCGAGTGGGGCAGGATGAAGCAAGCGGAGCAGGATGGAGACGGGGGGGTCAGGAAAGAGCAGGGGGGCAGGATGGAGGCGGGGGGGCAGGATGGATCATGCAGGGCAGGATGGAGCAAGCGAGGCAGAATGGAACAAGCGGGGCAGGATGGAGCAAGCAGGGCAGAATGGAGCGAGCAGGGCAGGGTGGAGCCGGGGGGAAGCTGGATGGAGCCGGGGGGCAGGATGGAGCTGGGGACAGGATGGAGGCGGGGGGCAGGATGGAGCCGGCAGGGTAGGATGGTGGCGGTGGGGCAGGATGGTGGCAGGGGAGCAGGATGGAGCCGGGGAGGGCAGGATGTTGTCACCCATGGCTGGCTTGAGCAATGGCGGGTGCTGAAGTCTGTGACAGGGCAGGCTATGTGACGTCACATCAGCCCGCTCTGTCACATGACCACTGTACAGAGTGCGACTCTGTAGCTGGAGGCGACAGGTGAGAACAGAGGGAGGCAAGGGGGGAGGCGGGCAAGGGTGAGAATGAGGGGTGGGTACCGGTGAAGGTGGCCGCCGCGGACCTCTGTGATAGTCGCAGCTGGACGCATGTATCCTGGCGATAGCGACGCCCATGCGTCGCTGTCACCTGGTTTCAGCTTGGCGCGAGTTTTTGAATGTGCGTGGCTGTTTTGCATACGCTGCGCTCATTGGTTGCCGCAGCTGGCGGTGACCAATGAGCGCTGGCACGCGATTTCGGCGACAGACAGACATGATTAGGCAATTATATAGTAGATTTGTTTGAAGGGCCGAAACTAAGTCGCAATTAGGCACAGTCCGACACTGTTGGCTATTAAACTTACAAATCACTTGCTGTGGAAATCCTGAAGTGCTTCCCAACCACCTGGAGTGTACCCTGGACAGTGCCAGTTTAACATCAGTAAAGGTACGGAAAACTACTCCCAGTGTGTGTCAGTTCTTACAGCCCTGATCATATTCAACCCAGAGACTGTAGAGACTTCTTGTTTGCAGAGCCACCTCCCTGTACCAAATCCTATTCCCACATCACTGCCCTGTGGACCCCACAAAACCATCAGGCTGCCCATCCATCATCCCCGGAGGTCTGCTGCAGCGCTGGTGCCATCACCAGACACAGTAGGTGGCGTCACGAACTATTTAACAAAACCCCTTTATTTAAAAAAAAAAAAAACCTTTTTAAGCGACCACAAGGGCCGCCGCCAATGACAATCCCCCATAACCAAGCCCGGGATCCGAGTCCCCACGGCCTTGGGGTGGGTCACTGCCTCCACCCACTGCTGCCTCTGATGCTACCTCTGTCTATCCTACGCCTTTGCCTGTTGTCTGGCCTCTGCGACTGCCTCTGCCCACTCATCAGCCTATGCCTACTGTCCAGCCTCTGCCCACTCTCCGGCCTTCATCTCTGATGTGGCCACCTTTGCCACAGCTGCCAGCCAGCTGTCCATCTGCCAGTGCCTCTGCCATTCTCGGCCGCTGCTTTATTCTGACACTGAGCTCTCTCATTCACCGTACAATTATGAGAAGCCGCTAGCCAGTCAGACGCCATCAGCCAACAGCCAATCAGCAAGGGTATGAAGGGGATATTTGGGGCTGAATGGGAATATTGAGGGCTGCATGGGAATATTAGGGGCTGCAAGAGGATGATGGGGATATTAGGGGCTGCATGGGAATATTGGGGGCTGCAAGGGAATGATGGGGATTATGGAAAAATAAGACATCCCTGAAAATATGACATAGCACATCTTTGAGGTCAAAAATTAATATACGAAACTGTCTTATTTTTTCGTAGGGTTGGCTTCACAGCACAAGGACACATTCTCCAGAACTACATTGCAGCCTGAGTACTCATATGACATCTGAAAACCACACTATATGGATGAAAGTATTAAAACATCTACACATGAGCATTTATGATATCCCATTCAAAATCCATATGCATTCATATGGAATTGGTCCCCCTCCCCCTGACTCCCCTTTGCAGCCATAACAGCAGTTGGATGTGTCTATGGGAATTTATGACCATTCATCCAGAAGAACATTTGTGAGATCAAGATATTTGTTAAGAGTGCCAGGCTCACAATCTGAGTTCTAGTTTATCGCAAAGTAGTTGGATGTTATTGAAGTCAAGTACTTTCACACGAAACTCATGCAAATATGCCTTTTTGGACATTGTTTTGTGCACTGGAGCACAGTCATGCTGGAACACAAAAGACAAAAGTTTTTCACCCCAACCTGTTCAAACAAAATTGGAAGCTATAATTGCCCAAAATATTTTTCATTTCACTTGAACTATGGAACCCAGTCCAACCCCTAGAAAAACTATTACATTAAAAAAATATTCCTCCCCAATCAAACTTTACAATTGGCATAAGGCAGTCAGGCAAGTAATTTTCTCTTGGTTTTTGCAAAACCAAATTGTTCACTATATTGTCAGATAGAGTAGTGTGTAGTTTTTCAAATACTCTGAATTTAGCTTGGGGTTCACACCTCCGTCATGTACCCACTTCTTCTGACTTGGTGTTGCCCTGCAAGGGTTAATTGATCTCCTCTCACTTAATCCTTATTCTAGGCTATAAGTAAGCATAAATCAAACCTCAACACAGATCACAGCTCTCCCTCCAGCTACAAACATGCTGCCACCACTCTTCAAACACATAGGATGTGGAGTACCTGACATATATTACTGTCTGCCAGTAGATCACACCTCTAAGGCTATTGATTCTTTCAGAGCATACAAGCATCAAACTCATAAAAGTTTTAATCTTTAATATAAAAGTTACAATGCTTACAATAAAAAGATATAAAAGATAAAAAATAAAAAGGACATACAGATATGCAAAACAGTTATAAAATAAAATAAAAGAAAATTACAGAAATACCTAAAATTGCAGTCGAATGTTGTCATCTGTATCTTGAGGGAAGGAAAGAAATATGGAACACAATTAGTGTCGTCTGCTCCCCAATCTATAAACAGACTGTCTTTGTTTGGGTTGCCTTTTTTTATAGGCTTAAACCTGAAGTCAAATTTCTAGCACAGCCTTTAAATTTTAATATTCTAATCCTAAATCTGTGACTGGACCATGGCTAATTTATATCATTGTTTTACAGCACTTTCTCTTCCCAACTTAGATATTGAATGTAAGACACTGTACCAGGGATGATTTTTCAATTCCATTGAAAGCCACCAAAGGTATGAGGCCTTTGTGGTCTCAGGATGATCACCTGGGGTTTCAGATACTGTGTACAGGATGGCTACACTTCCTGCTCAGAGAAGCACAGGTTATGAGCACTGGGAAGTGATACAGAATTTGACAAATGTCAATTAACTGCTGTGGTCTCCATTCCTCTAGAAATAGATATCTTGCTTTACAACCGGGAAATATGCAAACTGTCACTTCAGTGTGGGCGTGAAAACTCTAATGCCACCCAATATGGGTAGTAATTCTTAATAAGCCTTTTTTAATATGACTTAGAATTTGTGCCAGATCAAAACCCAAACTGCAGATGCTGCGTTTCAGGATGACTGCCCCTCATCAGTGCAGTGTGTGGGAATGCTGATCTGGCCGTATGAGAGGCTAAGACGAGGTCTTGGGGACTAGCTATTCTCCTTATGGAGAGGAATCTGCCTGCCTCTACAACCTACATTTTCTGCTGGTCAAAGGTCACATAGAATTTTATTTACTTGTTATCTTGGCTGACTTTTAGGTTAAAGATAAATATAATTACTAATATAGGGCAACGTGACCTATGGGGAAAAATAATTTTTTTTTGACATTTTGGGCAGTTTAATTTTTTTATGCGCAAACTCATGAAAAAATTATATTGATTGTGAAGCCAATGGGTTTTGTATAATTTTTATTGTAGTAAAACGTTTATTTAATAACAAATATACAAAATAACAAATAATAAAGTGGCACAGATTGGTACTGCCCAGCTTATTATTTCCTTGGCATGTATGTTTGGGTTACTACATTCCATAATAATTTCACAGTATCTCAATTTTTTTCCTTCAATAGTTAGTGCAAATGTCAAAAGTCAAGATGACTGAAGCTTGTTTCCAGTGAGCAGACGAGCTGGGAATGTATCATTACTTCATTACTGGACACTGAATGATAGCTTTAACAAACTAAAGTCCTTTATGTAAAACCAAAATTACATTCCTAACAAAAATAGACTGATAAACATGAGCAACAATTACAGCATTTATCTCATCATTGCTAAAAAGAGCGCTAAAGAAATGCCGTTCTACAGTGTAAGCCATGAGTGATTGTCCTGCGGTACAACATTTACGCCATATTTCTTATAACCGCATTTGCTGTTATAAATAAAATATTATAGCAGAGTTGACTTTCTGTCATTCAGATTGATACAGATTTACAGAACAGAGTTTGTCATCTAGCAGGAATAAATTGTATAAAATATACAGATCCATAGTTCCCCACTATACTATTATGGAAAATAGCCGTGTATTCTCTTAAAATTGGAACAAGAAAATTGTTAGTTCACTCTCTCTCACTTATCATCTGCATGGCACCTCTATTCTACTAATCCCCCAAACCTCAATTAAAATCATAATTGACAATTATTGTAGACTAGACGGTGGTCCGATTCTAATGCATCGGGTATTCTAGAATATGTATGTACTGCAGTTTATTTATGAAGATGTAGGAAAAATGCAATGTGAAGCTGGGTATGAATCCCGCGCCAATATCGCTGATTGGTCGCGGCTGCAGCGGTGCGGTGTGCAGCGGTGTCGATGTGCAGCGTGTCGGTGTGCAGCGGTGTCGGTGTACAGCGGTGTCGGTGTCAGCAGTGTCAGTGTACAGCGGTGTTGGAGGCAGCGGTGTCGGTGGCAGCGGTGTTGGTGGGCAGCAGTGTGGTGTACAGCAGTGTTGGGGTACAGCAGTGTTTATGTACAGCAAATGGTGGTGAGCAGCGTGCGGTGTACAGCAGTGTCAGTGTACAGCAGTGTTAGTGTGCAGCAGTGTGGGTGTGCAGCAGTGTCAGTGTACAGCACTGTCTGTGTTCAGCGCTGTTGGTGTACACCGGTGTCGGTGTGCATCGGTGTCGGTGTGCAGTGGTGTCGGTGTGCAGCGCTGTGGGAGTTCAGTGGTGTCGGCGTGCAGTGGTGTGGTGTGCATCAGGTTGGTGTACAGCAGTGTTGATGTTCAGTGGTGTTGGTGTACAGCAGTGTTTTTGTACAGCGTGTCGGGGTGAGTGTAGTGGTAGTGCTAAAGGGTGAGTGAATGCTGAGCGGGGGTGAGTGGGTGCTGAGCAGGTGAGTGGATTCTGAGCTTGGGTGAGTGGTGCTTAGGGAGTGACTGGGTGCTGAGCGGGTGAGTGGGTGCTGAGTGGGGGTGACTGGGTGCTGTGTGGATATGCTGAGGTGGGGGTGGCTGGGTGCTGAGATGGGTGACTGGTGTTGCTGGACTGGGAGTGACTGGGTGCTGAGACGGGATGACTGGGTGCTGAGACGGGGTGATGGATGCTGAGCCGGGGTGAGTGGGAGCTGAGTGGGTGAGTGGGTGCTAAGACAGGGTGAGTGGGTGTGAGATGGGTGAGTGGGTGCTGAGACCGGTGACTGGGTGCGGAGACAGGTGAGTGGGTTGGGGGTGAGTGGCGCTAGGGGTGAGTGGGTGCTGAGCGGGGTGATGGGTGCTGAGTGGTGAGTGGATGAGCGGGGTGAGTGGGTGCTGAGTGGGTGAGTGGGTGCTGAGGGGGTGAGTGGGGTAGTGGGTGGTGGTGCTGTGGGGTGAGGGTGGTGAGATGGGGTGGACTGGGGTGAGGGGAGCCGGTGGGTGCTGAGTGGGTGACTGGAGCTGAGCGGGGTGACTGGGTGCTGGTGATGGTTGACGGTGAGGGTGTGGCGTGAGTGGGAGTGGTGGTGGTGCTGAGCGGTGACGGGTGCTAGCGGGTGACTGGGCTGAGAAGGTGACTGGTGCTGAGCGGTGAGAGTGGGTTCAGTGGGCAGTGTGGGTTCAGTGGCAGTGTGGGGTGAGAGGCGGCAGTGTAGTTCAGGGGGGGTAGTGTGGGGGCAGTGTGGGTTCTGTGTGGGGTGAGAGGGGTGAACAGAGGTAGTTGGGGGTGAATAACAGGATGGAAGAGGCTCCACTCACCTTGACATTGTTCCTCTTCGGTCCCGTTCACACATTGCATATTTTTGTGCGCTTTTTTCCGCGCGCTTTTCAAAAATATGCAATGTGTTTTGTGTCTGCCAGCAAAATGAATGGTAAATTCACTTTGCCGTGCAGACACTGCGTAATTTTACGCAGCGCTTTTATTGGAAAAAACGCTGCTGCCTAAAGAATTGACATGTCACTTCTTTACGCAGCAGCGCCGACGCTTCTGCCCATAGGGGCCGGCACTGCTAGATTTGATGTCACAGAGGGGTGGAAGAATCCTGCTTCCTCTCCTCTCTGTGCCATATGTAACCGCTCCCATTTGATTTCACAGTGTATTGATATACACTGCAAATCAAAATTAAACAAAGTCAAATATATGAAAAATAATAAAGAATGAATACTTACCCTGCGACGACTGTTCTATTGCAGGAATTGACCTGCTAGGACCTACCGTGATGTCAGAGGGGCGTTCCTGGAGCTGATTGGCCGCTCGCGGTCATGTGATATGTATCACATGACCGTGAGCGGCCAATCAGTGCCGGGAACGCCCCTCTGACATCACGGCAGGTTCTGTCAGGACTGTACATTGCCTGCTCTACAACGGGGACCGCAAAAAGGCGTCGGAAAGGTAAGTATGAATTCTTTATTATTTTTAATATCTCTGACTTTGTTTAAATTTTAATTTCGCAGTGTATATTAATACACTGTGAAATCAAATGGGGCTGTCACTCATGTCACAGAGGGGAGGAGGAACAGGATTCTTCCTCACCCTCTGTGACAGAGGGGAACGGGAAAGCGAGTGGAGGTGGGTGCAGCGGGGAGGTATCGGGCGGCTAATCTGAATGAACAGCTGATGCTGAAGTATCAGCTGTTCATTTCAAATAGCGGGGCGGAAAGCGACAGTGAAGTCGGCTTTCCCCCCGCTATGTGAGTGTAGCACAGTCACGGCAATCCCGCGTCGCTAATGTGCTGCGCGCGGCTGCTTTGCATACGCTGCGCTCATTGGTTTGCCGCAGCTGGCGGCAACCAATGAGCGCTGGGAGCGATTTCCGTGACAGACAGAGAACCTTAGACAATTATATAGTAGCTTCTTTGAAAAGGGGTTGACCTCCAAGTCTCCCAGAAGACAAGAAAAAAATGTGATACTCCCTGCAATGTGAACAAAGCAAAACAAAACAAAAAGCAAAGCTGAACCAAACATATTGTAATAAAAAGACAGCTATACTCTGAGATACCAAGATATGCAAATCTGAATATAACAGAATATAGCCTTGCATTATTGCTAAGGAAATAGGTAAATAAAACGAGACACTTAGCATACAAATATGGCCATACCTATATCTGCAAGTAGCTACTTTGGGGAGTGTCTCCCTTACTGGGAACCTATTCTGAGTGACTGCCTCTGGATTTAAAAACCTCCATTTGAATGGGCAAGTAGGAACCTGTAATAATGGACAACATAAGGTCCAAGAAAAGTCAGTAACCATTCTGGATGCCGGTAAAGCCTCCTAAAACCTTTTGGAAACCAGTGATTCCAGAAAATTACTGTTGATTTGGCATTTAGCTGCTTACTTTGGAAATTATTGGGCATGAAGGGATAAGGTAAGAGGAATACAGAGGGGCACTGTTGGGGGTGCGACATCTAGAAGAGTTGTGGGGTTGTGAAATTACCAGAGGGTTTACCAGTCAAAATTTTGACAAAACACCTAGGGTACCAAAAAGATTTGATGTATGGAAGTAGAACTTGGAATGTGTTAACATTATGTTTAATGTTTTTTTTTAATGAAACAACTTCAACACTTGCAACTCACCCATGCTAAAAGCATAGTAACACATAAGTACACACAATGCGGCATCATAAGCTACTGTACCACATTGGGGTTTTAATGAGATAACAAGAAAGGTCACCATCACTTAATTGGATAAAACACCATTCTCTAAAAACAAGCCCCCATACAGCTACAATGCCTTGTAAAATGCTGTGGGGAGGCTTTTTGTCAGCAGGGACAGGGAAGCTGGTCAGAGTTGATGGGAAGATGGATGGAGCTAAAGACAGGGCAATCTAGGAAGAAAACCTGTTAGTTAGAGCTACAAAGATTGAAACTGGGGTATAGGTTGACCTTCCAGCAGGACAATGACCCTAAGCATCCTGCCAGAGCTACAATGGATGGTTTAGATGAAAGCATATCCCTGTGCGTGAATGTCCCAGTCACAGTCCAGACCTAAATCCCATTGACAATCTCTAACAAGACTTGAATATTGCTGAACACAGAGGTCTCCATCCAATATCTATGAGCTAGAGCTATTTTGTAAGGATGAAAGGTCAACAATTTAGCCTTCTGATGTGCAATGCTGGTAGAGATATTCCCGAAAAGACTTGCAAAAAAATAAGCTGGACCATAAGTTTATAAATGAGCAATAGGAGCATGTTCACTCCATGGCCATTTCACAGAAAACCCCAACAGGAAAACGCAAAATTACTACCGTATATACTCGCGTATAAGCCGAGTTTTTCAGCCCAAAAATTGGGCTGAAAAGTACCCCCCTCGGCTTATACGCGAGTCAGTGCGGGGGCTGCTGTATACAGCGGTATACAGCAGCCCCCGCATCCCCAGTAATGCAGGGCCCCCCCCCTCATGCTCCGGTCACCTGTAAAGCAAGTTATACTTATCAGTGCCCGCTGCCGTCCGCGCCCGCCGCTGCCGACATGCGTTCCTCCATCTTCATTCATCTTCTTCCTGCTCTGTGCGCGTCGCAGGCAGTGACGTCATTACCGGCGACGCGCACAGGAAACAGGAAGAAGATGCATGAAGACGGAGGATCGGGATGTCGGCAGCGGCGGGCGCGGACGGTAGCGGGCACTGATAAGTATAACTTGCTTTACAGGAGACCGGAGCATGAGGGGGGGGCCCTGCATTACTGAGGCTGCCTGTATACTACCACTGGGACTGCTGTATATAGGGGCCCTGCATTACTGGGGCTGCAATACCACTGGGGCTGCTGTATATAGGGGCTGCTGTATACACCACTGGGGCTGCAATACCACTGGGGCTGCTGTATATAGGGGCTGCAATACCACTGGGGCTGCAATACCACTGGGGCTGCTGTATATAGGGGCTGCAATACCACTGGGGTTGCTGTATATAGGGGCCCTGCATTACTGGGGCTGCAATACCACTGGGGCTGCTGTATATAGGGGCTGCAATACCACTGGGGCTGCAATACCACTGGGGCTGCTGTATATAGGGGCTGCAATACCACTGGGGCTGCTGTATATAGGGGCTGCTGTATACACCACTGGGGCTGCAATACCACTGGGGCTGCTGTATATAGGGGCTGCAATACCACTGGGGCTGCTGTATATAGGGGCTGCAATACCACTGGGGCTGCAATACCACTGGGGCTGCTGTATATTGGGGCTGCTGTATACACCTCTGGGGCTGCATATACCTCTGGGGCTGCATATACCTCTGGGGCTGCTGTATACTACCACTGGGGCTGCTGCTGTATACTACCACTGGGGAGGCTGCTGTATACTACCACTGGGGAGGCTGCTGTATACCTCACTGCTGGGGGTTGTATACCTGTGCTGGAGTCCACCCTCGGCTTATACGCGAGTCAATAGATTTTCCCAGGTTTTGGGGGCAAAAGTAGGGGGGTCGGCTTATACACGGGTCGGCTTATACACGAGTATATACGGTATATACACCATAATAAAGTAAATAAGTAAATAGTGCTAATACATTTAAATAACATAGGGCACTTGGTTAACACTGTTTGAACACTGTTGAAGTGTAAAAGCCACTATTCCCTTATTTACCTTATTATAAGGTTTAAGCTCATTTTGTGTTTTTCTCTTGGGTTTTGTTTGCAGCAGTAATTACAGTAAAGGTGGTCCTAGATTATTGGCTTAGAGGGGGGCTGAATACAAATGCCCATCACAATATTAAGAATTATATTGTTTATGTGTTCAGAAAACCAGGTATCATTTTCTTTACTATTCACAAACAGATACTCCTTTGTGCTGGTACATCACATACAATCCCATTATGCTTATATAATTGCCTTGAGGCATCTCTCATCCACTACCGTCAAGGTGTCCTCCAATCACACGCTGGTGGTAGCCATATTTGCACACCCAAATGATGGATGTGCAAATATTGCACCCACTGGAATTACTGGCCCCTTACGCAGTGTCATCAGTGTTGCCGCCGACAACTGGACCCAATGCCGCTTGTAACCAATTCCAGGAACCCAGTCTCAAGGAGAAGACTGTGCCTCTTCTGGTGTGAAAGTATTTCTTTACCTCACTGCCATGGGGACTTCGCTCCACCTGCAGGGAGCGACATCATCTGGCTGCCTACCCATCGGCCCCAGAGGTTTGTTTGCAGCGCTGGTGCCATCACCAGATACTGCAGGTGGCATCACGTTAATAAAACTTTTATTATTCAATTTGTACTAAACCCCTTTTTCGTGACCACCAGGGCCACAGATCTGGGCACCAGCCACCAGTGACAGTCCCTTAAAGCTACACCCGGGATCCGAGTACCCCGGCCCTGGGGTGCATCACACCCACCTGGCGGGGACAATGGGGATAGAGATCGCATGAGGAGAGAGACAGGATAAGGAAAAAGAGAGAGCACAGGGGGCAGAGACAGCCTCAGGGGGAGAGAAACAGCACACAGTAGGGAGAGTGCCCAGGGGTTAAAAGAGTGCACGGGAGGAGAGACTGCACAAGGGGGAGAGACTGAACAAGGGGAGAGACAGCACAAGGAGAGAGAGAGCACACAGGGAGAAGAGAGACCACGCATGAGGAAGAGAGAGTGCACAAGGAGAAGAGAGAGCGCAAGTGAAGAGTGAGCACATGGGGAGAGACAGCACAAGGGGAGAGAGAACACACAGGGAGAAAAGAGACCACACAGGGGGAAGAGAGAACACAGTGAGAAGAGAGAGCACACAGGGGGAAGAGAGAGAACACAGGTGGGAGAGGGAGCCCACAAAGGGCGAGTTCATAGGGAGAGAGCACACAAGGGGGGAGAGAGTGCACAAGGGGGAGAGAGACAGCGCATAGGTGGGAGACTGGTCAAAGGAGAGCAGAGGGGAGAATAAAGCACAGGGGGTGTGAGACCACGGACAGAGGGGAGAGAGCAGACAGAGGAAAGACAGCTCAAAGGAGAGAGAATAGAGGGTAAAAGACAGCATGAGGGAGACAGACCACAACAGTAGGGAGAGCGCACAGGGGTAGAGAGCAGCTCATAGGAGGGAGATCGGTCAAAGGAGAGAGCAGAGGGGAGAAGAAAGCACAGGAGAGAGAATGCACACAGAGGACGAGAGAGCACAGGGCGGAGAGATGGCCACCATCCCCAAAGCCACAAAGCCCCGCCCAGCATAATGTCACCACCCTCCTGATAGGATAGCATCAGGTCCCCATCTAGAAATATGTAGTTACATTTGTGGTATAATGTGAACAAAATGTGGATCAGTTTACTGGACATGAATACTTTTTCAAAACACTGTATGTATGAGAAGTTATGGCTATTTGAAAAGGAAAAACGGAAAGCACAAAAATGTTAATTTGGCTGCGTCTTTAGGAGACCATTTACGGAGAGTCCTGATTTTGCTTTCATTTTATTTCCCTAATTTTTTTCTAAAATCCGCCATATGTTTCCAGACAATAGGCCTTTTTATTTTGTGCTAATTTTTATATTTTTTTAAGGAATGTGGTTCATAGGAATTTCTGGGGTCTTCTCTTTAGGCTGCTCTGCATTATTACCCTGTGAACCATCCCCAAGGACCCTAAAAATTGAAACTAAATAAAAAGGTCCATATCTCTGAAATCGTATGGAGAATAGATCGTATAGAGGTTTAATAAAAATAAACAACTATAAACACCATATATGACCATTTTTGAGATACCTACTGATAGAGAACACTAAACTACAAAGGGTGAACAATTAAAAAGTATTAGCCCTGGGCACACCTTACACCTATCCTTCACACCTTGCACTTGACATACCTAAACTCTGACTATGTAGATGCTATGGTACCAATATTTCTACAAGAGGCATGGAAAATCCCCATTGTAATAACGTATTCTAATGTATATCAGGAACAAATTACATACAATTTATAACTATAAACATTTGATTATCTGGAGATGGTGACATATACATGGCCTGCTGCAATGTAAAACCATATAGTTTTGCTGGGTTTTTAGTACCGGGAGTCCTATGTATTGTATTGACGGCTGGTTTTACAGGATGGACAGAAGTGATGGGTGGGATTGACCATCCGCATACCTCCTATGGGTGTGTCGCAGCAGTATATCAGGTGACTGGTTCTGGTCACATGGGCTGTGATGTAAGCAAGGTGATTGACAGTCTGTGAAGTCCATTTGTGTTTGGAGCAGGCAGAGCTCCTGTGAGAGCAATGGATCTGAAATCCATATCTGAATACTTACTGGGGGTCCAGTGGAACTCTGTATGTGACATTGTTTATGTTTCTGTGAAGCTTAAAGAAAGGTTCAAGCTTGTATATCCAGTGTGGTTTATGATGGAAGTATAAACTGAATGACCTTTAAAGAAGAATGTCTTCCTTTCGCTACATCTACAACCAGCAAAATGAGTGAGTACCCCATTTAGTAGTATAAAGCATTTACCACTATATATAAACATATATATATATACTTATACTGTATCTGTTTTATCTGTAACCTTCATTTTTACGAAATCTTGGTATAGTTTGTAAAATCCATGGTGACCCCGGCTTTTTCCTACTATACATATGTTATACAGCACAGCCCATGGCGACATGTGAATGATGTGGGCTTAATGTGCTCCCCCCACCGAAGGACAGAGAAGGAGCAATGCCAACGCTCATCCCTAGTCATACCCCTCATGGCAGGATGCAAGGCCTGAAACTAAGGCCAGTTTGTTTAATACAAGCTGACACGGAGCAGGAGCCGGCAAGGGAGGGAGTTACATTCAGCCTGAAGCCTGCAAATGACAAGAACAGTAAAGAAACTGTCAACAACAACAAGAAAGAAAAGAAATATGTGACTAGAAAGTGCTGGAGATAAACTATAGACATGCACTGCTTTTCTGCCTCCTACTGTTCCCGGGGAATGAAGCCAAGTAATAATATATTGGATTTCTTTGGCCTTTACAACCTCAGGGTGAAGCCCATGAGAACAATAAGTGTCTTCCATAGCGATAGAAAGTAGCAATCACATTGGGCATGCTTAACGTCTGTTCCTGGAACAACTCTGAATGTGTCGTTGAGGAGGAACAAGGGATCGGGGTCCCATGATACAATGAGGATCACAACAATAAGCAAAACATCCAGGACTTATTCAGTAGAATGGAAAATGGACCCAAAACTGTCATTTATGGGGCAACCTGACACAAGGAGCATGTTAATACTCCACACAGCTTTATATGCGGTGATTATTTATGTTTTCTAGGTCCCGCTACAACTGCAAATGAAGGTGCACAAAATTATACCATTGAACATGAATTATGTTTTATCATGTACACCCTAGGAGAGCGTCCCTTAACCCCAGTCCTCAAGGGCCACAAGCAGGGCATGTTTTCAGGATTTCCTTAGCATCGGACAGGGGTTGGAATCGTCACCTGTGCAGGTAATTATATTATCACCTTTGGAATGCTAAGAAAATCCAGAAATCCTGCACTGTTGGTAGATCTTGAGGCCTGGATTTGGGAAACACTGCCATAGGACATGCCATTCCACATATAAGTTGCATACACAGAATTTTGTGAACATTGACACCTGCATAGCACAAGCATAATTTCACAAGCACACATATACAAACCAAACCACACAGAGGGGAAATGGCAGAGGACAAGGTAGTGTAGAAGGATAAAAAATACCTAACATGGCTAATAATGACCCCCACTGGCATCAGCCATCCAGGTAGTAGTACTATATTTGGCTTGCATTACATCTGGAAAGCATATAGGGTAAGCACTGACATATGTCTCGCACAAGTGTAATGCAAGAAAACCTTGCATTGTACTCGAACCAATGTTAAACAATCAGGCAGCTCAGATCTGTGAGTTGTTTCTCAGCCTTAATCAGACTGAGGAAAAATCGCAGCATGCTGCAATTTTCAGTAAGTATCAGGTCTATTGCACCCATACATATAGGTTGTGTATATAACACCTGAGTGAAACATCACTCTGCACTCAGACATTATCCGTGTGCTGTGCGATACACACCAAGGTCGGCAATAGAGGAGATAAGAGATACTAATCTCTTCCTCTCTACTGAAGCTGTTATCTGATTACAGTATTGGATCACAGATACGTGACTCTTGGCTCATGCTCGCAGCAGAACCGGAGCCGAGTGTCATTAACATATCATATCTAATGTTCTCACATCAGATGCCATACATTAATGCAGTGGTGGGGAACTCCAGGCTTCAAGGGTCGCAAATAGGGATGAGCGAGTAGTGAAATAATTGGACTCGCTATACTCGTAACGAGTAGGTCCCAATACTCGGGTACTCGTTACGAGAAGCGAGTCCAATGTAAGTCAATGGGAAATGTGAGTACTAACTCTGCTGGACCCTATAAAGGGGTCTGGTGTTATGAACAGATGACTCAGGAGTAACATTGAGATTCCACAGAAGTCGTTGGTGACTATACTGACCGCAATCCCTGACTATACACCAGAACTAGAAGTAGCTGTGGGATGTAACTAACCAGATCTAGACACCTCTGCACAGCCAGAGAACTAACTGCTCCTAAAGATGGATGTAGGAGAAGCTATCTTGCCTCAGAGCAGAACCCCGAAAGAATAGCAAGCCCCCACAGATATTAACTGTGAAACAAGAGAAAGAAAAACAAACACAGGCAGAGTAAAAAGTTTAGCAAAAGAGGCCAAATTAGCTATATAGGAAAGACAGGAAAGAATACTATTGTGGTCAGTATAAAACACTATAAAAAACCACCAACAGCAGATAGTACAAAAATTATCCTGAGTCACTAAGACTCGGCACCCTCTATATCTGCAGACTTCTATAAATCAAATGCCAGCAGAACTGGAAATAACAGATAATAGTGAATGGTAAAATTCCTAGGAAGAAAACTTCCTATCTAAGAGCAGATAAACAAATATACAGACTAAATTGCAAACCCACAATCAGAATAGGACAAAACATAAGCAGAACCTTAAGTACACAAAAGTGTGCCACAAAATATGAAAAAAACATCCATTAGCTTGGAAAGAATTCCACAGAGCAGAAGAAACCAGAGAGATATGAACTCCTCCAGGAACCAAAGACAACTGGCAAGGATTAATCCACTTCAAACCATTATGCTCCAAGAACCAGATTGCCAATCATCACCATCACCTGTCAAGCCCACACAGTCAGTGCATCACCAGCAACAACCACCAGTGGGAGCTCCAATGAATTCACAACAGTCTGGGGGTCTGAGGAAAAGGCTGAAATGGATGCATGATTGTTTAAAAACAGGCGGTAAAAAGCCGATGGCTTTTAAACAATCAGTCAGCCCATCCTCTACTTTACCGCAGCCTCCCATCCCGATCCTCTGCTCCACCCGCCGCCTCCCATCCCGATCCTATTTTAGGACCAGGTGGGGAGTGCAGCACTAGTGAGCGGGGAGCTAAGGACCCATGCGGGGAAGCCAGCAGTGAAAAGACTTCACCGCTTGCTTTCCCGGCCTGTGCTGCATTCTCCGCTCCCTGATGCCCCCTCTCCATTCCCTGGTGCTTCACTTTCTGCCCGGTCCTAACTTATGATCTGGCGGGGAGAGGGCATCAGGGAGTGGCGAGCGCAGCACAGACAAGGAAAGCCGGCGGTGAAGTCTTTTCACTGCCAGCTTTCCCGCCGGTAAATTCAAATGAACATCTGAGGAATCAGCTGATACTGATCAGCTGTTCATTTGAAATAGCCGCCAGTGCCCTTAAAGTACCTTTACACGCTGCCACAGAGGGCAGCAACAGGCAAGCATCGCACGTGCATGCGCGCGTTTGCAACGGTGCCTAACGATCCCTGATACCGCATATACACGCCACCACAAAGTGCTCCACAAAAGGTATTTGCATTCTCCGGAAGTGCCGACGGGTGCCGCGGGTTACCTTCTGTGGAGCACCTTCCCTGATTTACACGCCGCTACCACAAGGGAATATGGGCGTACATATTGTGCGGCGTAAGTACATAGGCATGCCAGAGTTGTGTATTACGCGACGCTCGTACAGTGATTGGACAATGCAATAGCATCATGATTGGCCAGCCAGCGCAGGAAGGCTGGCTGATACATGACGCCATTGCAAATGTGGAGTGTAGCTGGTCAGCTCGCTGAATATTGCGCCCTGTACAGGGATAGCCAATGGTTACACAGTAGCCTCAACCAATGATAGCTGATGGGGCGTGGTATACATGACGCTGTGGCACGCCCCAGGGAATTCACTAGGGCACGCAAATACCTTGCCTCTGCCCCGATTACACGCCGCCACCATAGGGATTATGCCTTCTTGTTTTTGAGCACGGCCCAGACACAGGTATTCGAAGACACAGGAAGAAAAGTCCTGAATTACACGCTGCCACATCTTGGTCTTTTCAAGGCAACAGGCACAATTGTGTCCGATGCCTGGCGGTTTCTACCTTCCTGTGGCGGCGTGTAAAGGGACCATTAGAGGTTTCATGTGAGTTCATGCTTGACTGCATGAACTCACATGAACTTTCCCACGGCTGCACAGCTCAGCTACATCTCTGGTAGAGGTTCTCTACCAGAGATGTAGCTGAGCTAAAGAAGACTCCATTGGACTACGTCGGACGGAAGAGGAATTTTTTAATAAAGATAGAGTCTCTAAGTGTATTTTTTGTTTTATTTATTATCATGTCTAATATTGGCGTGACCCCATAAATTTCGGGCTTAGGGCAAGCTTATAATGCAAAGCTAGCCCTAACCCCTTTATTACCCAGTGAGCCACCACACCAGGGCCCTGGATGAGTTGGGTACATCGCCAGAAAATGGCGCTTCAATGAACCATTTTCTGGCGTGGCTGCGGACTGCAGTTCACAGAGGGGGGGGGGGGCAGAAATCTTTGGCCTCCCTGTGCTGTGGATTCCAGCCCCCAGCGGCTTAGTTATACTTGGCTGGACAAAAAAATAGCAAAAAGCCCCCCATCAAATATTTTTTAATTACTTCATGAAATTCATCAAATAATTAAAAAAAGGGCTTCCCTGTATTTTTGTTTCCAGCCAGGTACAAATAGGCAGCTGGGGGTTGGGGGCAAGCCATTACTGCCTGCTGCAACTGGCTGGACACAAAAATATGGCGAAGCCCACGTCAAAATTCTTTTGAAAAATTCATTCAAAAATTAAAAAACAAAACATTTATGGACTGCATCTTTATTAACCCCTCCACTTGAGGGGTTGATAAAGATGCAGTCCCTAAATTATTATATTTTTTTTTACTTTCTAATTAATTTTTCACAAAAAGTTTGACGTGGGCTTCGCCATATTTTTGTATGCCAGCCAGGTACAGCAGGAAGGAACCGGCTGCCCCCAACCCCCAGCTGCCTATTTGTACCTGGCTGGATACAACAATATAGGGAAGCCCGTATTTCATGAAATAATAAAAAAAAATATGTGGGTCTTCATGCTATTTTTGTGTCCGGCCAGGTACAACTAAGCAGCTGGGGAACGGAATCCGCAGCGCAGGGAGGCCCAAGCTTTTTGCACTCCCCCCGATGCGAATTGTAGTCCGCAGCCACTACAGAAGATGGCGCATTCATCGACCCAACTCACCCAGGACCCTGGTGTGGTGGCTCACTGGGTAATAAAGGGGGTAGAGTTTTAAACAATCATGCACCCATTTCAGCCTTTTCCTCAGCCCCCCAGATGCCTTTATAGGGTCCAGCAGAGTTAGTACTCGGATTACCCATTGACTTTTATTGGACTCATTACTCCTAGCGCGTAATCTCAAGGAAACTCGCAGAGTAACGAGAAGCCCGAATACTGTACTATTCGGCGAATACCGAATAGTAACGAGTATACTCGCTCATCCCTAGTCGCAAACAGTGAATGTTTTCAGGCTTTCTTTAGTATTAAACAGGCGATAATTAAATCACCTGCACTGGTGATGATTTCAACCCCTGTGCAATTCTATGGCTGATTTCACATTGCAGTTTTTTACCTGATCAGGTTCAATCTGGTTTGTGTGCCAAAACCAGGAGTGTCTGCAAAACTCAGAACAGGTGTCAATCTTTCAATTATACTTTTTCTGTGCAAGTTCCTCTCCTGGTTCCTCTCCTGGTTTTGGCACACAAACCAGATGGAACCTGATCAGGGAAAAAACTGCAGTGTTAAACCAGAAAAAGGCCCTGTTACACCTAAGGGCCACGTCACATGCACAGATATCTGTGCAGATATTGTTCGCAGATCTCTGGTTGCAGTGAAATCATGGACATATTGTTCCATTTTGTGGCAGTGTACAAAAGGAGCAATGTGTCCATGATTTCACTGCAACCAGAGATCTGCGAACAGATATCTGTGTGTGTGACGTGGCCCTAACAATGTCCCAGTGATCTGACCAATGATGTGTATCTGATCGCTGGTGAGCTGTGAAACAGGCAGACTCACCAGCGATCAGGACCAACGAGAACGCTGGTATCCAGGGTAAACAGCGGGTAACTAAGCAGAGCGCTGCGCTTAGTTACTCGATGTTTACCCTGTTTACCTGCTCCCAGCGCTTGCTGTGCGGCACTGGAAGGTCGTTCATTGTTGGTCTCCCGCTGTCACACACGCCGATGCTGGGCACCCACCGGTAGACCAACGATAAATTTATGGTCCAGGTCATTTACCAGCGAACAACAAAGAGCGACCTCATTGTTGGTCGTTGGTAGGGATGAGCGAGTACCACAATATTTGGACAGGCTATACTCTCAACGAGCAGTTCCCGGTCATTGCGAGTATAGCGAGTCCGATTACTTTCGCAGTGTATCTATAGATACGCTGTGAAAGTACCCTAAAAGTGAATAAAAGTTTTTAAAAATAATAAAATTACATACTCACCTGTCCGACACCTGCAGCGGGACCGGCAAAGAAGACCCCGGGACCATCCCAGAAGATCTGCGATCACCGGACGACAAGGACCTGTGACTTCCAGCCAATCAGATGGCCGGTAACGATCTGGCCAATCAGATGGCGAGACGTCACAACCACGTGATCGCTAGCGGCCACCTGATTGGCCAGTACACCTAGGACCTTGCAATCTGGCCAATCAGGTGGCCGCTAGCGATCACGTGGTTGCGACATCTCGCCATCTGATTGGCCAGATCACTACCGGCCATCTGATTGGCTGGAAGTCACAGGTTCTTGTAGTCCGGTGATCGCAGGTCTTCTGGGACGGTCCCGGGGTCTTCTTTGCTGGTCCTGGTGCAGGCAACGGACAGGTGAGTATGTAATTTTATTATTTTTAACACGTTTTATTCACTTTTAGTGTACTTTCGCAGTGTATCTATAGATACACTGCGAAAGTGAATGGACTACTCGCTACTCCTGAGTAATCATAAGATACTCGGAGAGTAGAGAATACCCGAATACCGCTACTATTCAGCGAGTTCCAAATAGTAGCGAGTATACTCGCTCATCCCTAGTCGATGGTAAATGTCACACGCAACGATGTCATTTCGACATCGCTGCAACGTCACCAAACTGGTGACGTTGCAACGATATCATTAACGATATCATACCATGTAACGGGGCCTTTAGTTAGGAAATCCTGAAAACATGACCTGTTGGCGGCCCTTGAGGCTTGGAGTTCCCCACCCCTGCTTTAATGTGAAGGAAAAGGAAGGCATCATGGAATACATTGCACATTATTTGTCACGGTCACAGCAGGATGATGTTACTTCTGACAGTTACATTATCAGTTTGAGTCTACTCAGAGCCATCTACCTGATCACAAATTAATAAAAGAAATAATTTTTGGACCATTTATTTAATTTTCTAAAACATAGCTGCGCTATTAAATGGGCTGATGATTACAACCAGGTTACCATCCATTTCTATGGTGAGGTCACTTACGCACTTAGGCTGTATTTGTGTTATGGAGATTAAGAGAGGTTGGATGCTCACCAGCCTCCCCTCTAGCACTCTTGCAGCTCTCCAATCTATCCTAAACTCTGCCGCCTGACTAATCCACCTGTCTGCACGCTATTCCCCAATCTCTCCTCTCTGCCATGCCCTTCACTGGCTCCCCATTTCTCAGAGGTCCCAGTTTAAAACGCTAACTATGACCTACAAAGCTGTTCATAATCTGTCTCCTCCGTACATCTGTTACATGGTCTCCCAATACCCACCCTCACGCAACCTGTGCTACATTCACAATCTCCTCCTCTGCTCCCCTCTTATCTCTTCTTACCACAACCGCATAAAAAACATCTCCCTCTGGAACTCTCTGCCCCAACATATCAGGCTCTCACTGACTCTGGAAACCATTAAAAGAAACCTGAAGACTCACCTCTTCTGACAAGCCTACAACCTGCTGTGAGCCTCGGTCCACCAAACCACCACATGACCAACTTTACCCTCTCCTAATGTATCATCACCCGGCCCCTCGTAGATTGTGAGCCCTCGTGGACAATGTCCTCTCCCCTTCTGTACTTCTATGCCATTTGTTGTTCATGTACCTTGTACTTGTCTTTGTATATCCTTCTATATGTAAAGCTCCATGGAATTAATGGCGCTACAATAATAAATAATAATGAAAATAATAATAATAATGCAGTCCTATGAGATCTCAGAGTGTTATACACATCTATACAAAAATATTTGTGGTTTTCAGCCAAATAATCTGGTGCAAAGGTGGTGCCCCTGCGGTCGGACTTTGTTAACATAGTTTGTAATACCATGACTTGTAAGAATTGGAGCACCCTCTGCTGGAGGTCTGAAGCATCCAACACTGCCTGATCTCTATCTAGGAAGTTGAGCACTGAAAGGCCTGGATTAGGCTGTGACTCGATTTCTGTCTGGAGGGAGGGGTTAGAGCAGTAATCATGAGGTAGGCAAGAGGAGAGATTCAGTCAGAGGTGTGTCGGGAAGCCACTCTGAAGGACCAGCTGCAGAACAGGGTTCCAGGCCTTAGGTTACAAGACTTCCAAGGTATAGTGACAGAAACTGGAGGCTAGTGGGTTTCATGCTCACCTGTCACTCAAGTGGAACTTTCTGGGGCGTCAGTAATACCAGAGAACTGCACCGAATGGAACATGGATACTCACAGGGGCAGCATTACCTGCCTGGCTAAATGTTTCCCTCATCAACTAAAGAGGGAGTAAAGGATAGGTCAAAGGCACCTAGAAACCTACAGCATGGACAAGTCAGCAGGTAGGCCACTGTACTACCCAGCAGAGCGGACTGCAGTTCTCCCCACTTGCTCGACCACATTCCTACTGGTGCTTGTAAACCTGGACAATGTTTGATCATCTGCAGTAAAAGGTAAACCGAAGAGACTGACTTTGGGTACCTCCTTTTGATGTGTACCTATCATTGCTACTACTTCCCCATCATCACCTGGGAGACAGCCCTGGTTGGAGGATTACCATCTTCACTGTCATAACATCTATCTTCCAGGGATTACCTACAGGGCCAGCCACCTACTTACTGGAGATTCCCAACTGGCGTCACAAACCTATTATTTTCTTATTGCTTCTATTTCTCCACTTTTTCTCTATCCAATGTGAGCCAGGGCCACAGCACTAGGCACAACCTCTATGAATTTAACCCCTGCCCAGCTACTGGGTACCCCAACCCTTTGCGCCCCACAAAAATTGAAAAAAATGTGTTTAAGTTTGAAACTTTTAATTTCAAAAGATTCGATAATCTGTAATTTTACTTCTACCACAATCTTACACAGAGGGCAATGCCGTATATTTAGAAATTTATTCTATGTAATCAATGAGTAAGACCTGAGTACACAAGACTGGAGGCCTAAGTTCATGCACATAACGTTATCCAGCGAGATGACGGTCAGCATGCATTATTATATTACAATCCTGTGGCATTACTGTTTACAAGCACTGTGGCTTATATACATAATACGATTATCCTGGAAAGCAGCTGCAGCCGCGTAGAGATGATCACAGGGCAAGTCATTCTTACATGGAAATATCAGCGCAGGGTAAGAAGCTTCGGCTGAGAGTAAAGTTCACTCTGGAGGTTTCGAGTTAAGTGCTTTTTGTCAAATAGACGTCTGTAATTGCACCGGTCTCGGGCAGGAAAAAAAGATGACACCATGTCACAATTCTGACTTTGTATCTCACCTTTTTATATGCAGAAAACAAGTCTTCATGGCGCCTCCACGTGACATCATCTCCGCCAAGCAATTGACCTATGGCTCCCAGTTATATTATGGACATAAAGACAAAAGCTGACTGAGAATCTTGATCTATATTTTTTCCTTACACTTTATATCTTTAAGTCTCAGTCTGAATCTCGGGGATTTAACTCTTTTCAGCCTCTCATTACTTTGTGTCAGTCCGTCTATCTCATGCTGTGCATTGACCATAGACCTATTTAAGTCTAATTACATCTTTCTTCAACTCTCTCAATTTTCTCCTCCACTGAATAATGCAATGGTCCTCAATCCTACATTTTGCTGCCTCTTTTCCCCTCCTCCTCATATCTTTTGCACTTCATTCCATTTATCAAAAATAAAGATAGTTATTCTGCATGGACATGCATTTTAGTAATGAGATATTATGTCTTTAGGGTTCACCAGTTCTTGGGCTTGTGAATCTGATTAGAATAGGCTTATATATTACACTTATTATCTTAAAATTTTAATTTTGAATGTCATCCGAAAGAAATTTCTGGTTCACTTTGCATTGTCATCAATTTTTGTTTTACATAGAAACTTTAGAAATGTCCTTTTCCCTGAACACAATGTTTTTTCTGATGGACCTTATGGAGTAGCAATTACCTGCATGCAGATTGAGGCTCTCCAGCGTATGAAAGCAGGATAGCCACTATAGCTTATGTCTACCAGAGAAAATCTAACCTTCAATCTATATAGAACAGATGCATAACCAGTTATACCTGAACCCTAAACTATGTTTTTATCTTTATGAACACAAGGGTCCATTGAGAAGGACCAACAGCAGCTAATAACAACTTGCTGATTGACTTCATGCAAGCCAATCGACAATTGTTAAATGACCAGTTTAGAAAGGTCAACTGCACACAGCATAACGGTAATAATGGCATGGAACATTGTTTAATCAGCAGCACAAATTTAGTTTATACACCATTAGGTGCTGCCGAGAAAGAAGGTAATTTTTCAGCTTGCTCAAACATCATCCAACTCAATAAACAATCATTTTGGCTAAGGAGGACCAATGGAAATGAGAATATTTAATACATCTCTCATTACCAGAAAAAAAATCCCTCAAGAAAATGTAACCTTTATTAGTAAATATGCAAGTTTGCACTTCACTAAGGAAGTGGAGAAACTCCAGTGCCACATTTAAGCAGCTTCCTCAAAGTCATAATCGCTTTCCAACAAGCTTTTAATATAACTAAGGGATTTGTGCCAGATCAGAACCCCAAACTACAGACGCTGCGTTTCAGGGTACCTGCCCCTCATCAGTGTAGTGTGTGCGATATTCTGATCTGGCTGAGTGAGTGGGCTAAGACAAGGTCTGGGAACATGCTATCAACCTGGTTGCTATCAACCATCTGGTTGATAGCAAGTTCCCAGACCTTTATTAGTAGTAATTAAAAGGAAAAATACTAAACCACTAATCATGACCAAGGCATATCTATACGTCCTTGGCTGTTTTCCCTCCTTTGATGCGAGCTCACACGCTGAGCTCACATCATTCTCCACACATATCAGCTGATCTGATCAGCTGATATGTGCAGACAACAGGAACAATGAGATCAGTGTACATATTGGCATTGTTAACATTCTTGATCGTGCTATCAATCATTGACAATGCAATCTAAAGCGCCGTGGAGGGGATCACGTTGTTCCCTGCCAGCATTGGCGACCCCTTGATGCGATCATGGAGTCTTGATGAATCACCATGACAGCGTGGTGTCAGCTGCTGACCCCAGATGATGTCATGAATCATTTCCTCTGGCAATGTCCAAGTGATGTCGCAGGCAGAAAGTGATCATTTGTGTTATGCAGATGAATGCTGAAGCATCTCTCTGCATAGCACAAGCGATCTCACTGTGTATTTCTGAGGCGCCCTAAGAAGAAGTGTAACATAAAGAAAAAGTTTTTAAAAAGTTTAAAAAGAATGAAAAAAAATATAAAAGTTGAAATCACCCCCTTTTGCCCCATTGAAAATAAAACTATTAAAAAATAGACATATTTGGTATTGCCCAGTCTATCAAAATATAAAATCAAGTAATCAGATCTGTAAACTACATAATGGAAAAAAAAAAAGTCCAAACGACAAAATTAAGTATTTTCGGTCGCCGCAACATTGCAATAAAATGCAATAACAGGCAAAACAGCTTATGTACCCAAAAATGATATAATTAGAAACGTCAGCTAAAGACACAAAAAAATAAGCCACCACACAGCCCTATATCCCTAAAAATGATAACTCTACGGGTCATGGAAAATGATGTCAAAAGAGCAATTCTTTTTCTTTAAAAACTTCGGATTTTTCTTTCACCACTTAGATAAAAGTAAAAATATACATGTTTGGTATTTACGAACTCGTACCAACCTGAGGCATCATACTGACATATCAATTTTATCATGTAGTGAGCATGATGAAGAGAAAAAAACAAAACTATTATGTAATTGAACTTTTTGGCAATTTCATCGCACTTGGAATTTTTTTCCCATTTTCCTGTGCACTACCGTATATACTCGTGTATAAGCCGACCCGTGTATAAGCCGACCCCCCTACTTTTGCCCCCAAAACCTGGAAAACCTATTGACTCGTGTATAAGCCGAGGGTGGACCCCAGCACAGGTATACAGCCCCCAGCAGTGTGGTATACAGCAGCCCCAGAGGTATATACAGCAGCCCCGGTGGTAGTATACAGCAGCACCCCCAGTGGTATATTCAGCAGCAGCCCCAGTTGTATATACAGCAGCAGCCCCAGTTGTATATACAGCAGCAGCCCCAGTAGTTAGTATACAGCAGCCCCAGTAGTTAGTATACAGCAGCCCCAGAGGTATATACAGCAGCCCCAGTGGTAGTATACAGCAGCAGCCCCAGTGGTAGTATACAGCAGCAGCCCCAGTGGTAGTATACAGCAGCCCCAGTGGTATATACAGCCCCAGTGGTAGTATACAGCCCCCCATCAGTATACAGCAGCCCAGAGGTATATACAGCCCCAGTGGTAGTATACAGCCCCCCATCAGTATACAGCAGCCCCAGAGGTATATACAGCCCCAGTAGTAGTATACACGCAGCCCCAGTGGTAGTATACAGCCCCCCATCAGTATACAGGACCCCCAGAGGTGTATACAGCCCCAGTGGTAGTATATACGCTGCCCCAGTGGTACATACCGCCCCAGTGTAGTATAACAGCCCCCCATCAGTATACAGGAGCCCCAGAGGTATATACAGCCCCAGTGGTAGTATATACGCAGCCCCAGTGGTACATACAGCCCAGTGTAGTATACAGCCCCCCATCAGTATCCAGGGCCCCCCCGCCTTGTGCACAAACCTGTAAAGGAAGACATTAGTATACTTATCACTGTCCGCCTGCCGCTGTCCTGCTGCCGCCAACGCGCTCCTCCATCTTCTTCCGGTTTCCTCCTCGGTCGCGCCGACAATGACGTCATTGCTCGCGACGACCGGAGGAAGCCGGAAGCAGACGGAAGAAGACGGAGGACCACGATGACGGCGGCGGGACAGCGGCAGGCGGACAGTGATAAGTATACTAATCTCTTCCTTTACAGGTTTGTGCACAAGGCAGGGGGGTCCTGTATACTCATGGGGGTGGGCCTGTATACTGTATACACTGTATACAGCATATACAGTATACAGTGACTCACGTATAAGCCGAGGGGGGACTTTTCAGCCCAATTTTTGGGCTGAAAAACTTGGCTTATACGCGAGTATATACAGTATATGGTAAAATAAATGATGCCATTCAAAGTACAACTCATCCCACAAAAAACAAGTCCTCATATGTATATACTTACTGAAAAGTAGAAAAGATATGGCTCTTGGAATAAGGAGAGGCAAAAATGAAAATTGGAAAGCAGAAAATTGTCTAGGGGTGAAGGGGTTAAAGCTCCCAAATGAACTACAAATATAAAAATGGCACAGACGCTTGCAACAGATATCTACCACTAAGCCACAAAGTCACAGGGCTATTGGATCAAGAAGATGAGGGCAAAGGGCCTAAAATGTTTCCTATATAATGCGCCCAAATATTAGCCCTACTTAACCATGGAGGAAGGCAACTTAAATAAGGCACGCAAGATTGGCACTCCCTGTTCATCGTAGTCTTACCCAAGGAAACACTAGTGTTTCATGTACCAGAAAAACACCCCTAGAATAGATGAATATACCCTAATAGGTGAGACAGGACATCCAGAATAATGAACAAAAAAGTGACTATCCCACAGATATCATTGATGCATAGTCAAGTTCCAATTCAAAAGTAAGATGCCATATATCATATCTAATCTATGTATGGATCAAGCATAAGGTTAATATTAGTATTAATCCAGTACTCTAGTAAAAGTACATGCCATTTAAGGCAGATAAACCATATACTGTAAAGTATCAGTGGCAGAGTTAAAACCTGGGATATTACTTAGATGAGACCCCATATAGATACCAGTTGAAGCATTTCCCCATCTTCAATATTGGTTGATCAGGGTTATAACAAAAGGTTTGTTGGAGTTATGATGCATAGATGTCAGCATGCTTGCTTGAAAATCATCTCCCTTGACAAACAATCATTTTGCTCCTTCATCAGGTGTTGTCTGCCTAAATGGGCCCATAATCATACCAATATTCAATTTTAATATTTTACTTCTAAACCAACATAGTAGTAATTGTTTGACTGAAATCAATTTAAAAATAGATAATCTTCCTGTGTATCCCACTTCTATGTCAGAAACTGGGCTAGTAAAAGGATCATCTTGCTTTCTGGTGGGCTAGTCTGACCCTGGGTTGGTATAACATGATTAATACATTGAATGTCATCCAGATATTCTTCTTGAAGCTAAACTTCTGGAACCAGAGTTAAAATTGATATAATTTGTTTAAAATTGTATGATTAAAGACTACAAGCTGCGCAATTCAGGACTCAACACAAACAAAACAAAGACAAATCCTGACAGCTTGGACAACTACTACTGTCAAAAAGCAACTAATTGTATCATCAACCTTTTGGGTTACAAACCCAACAAAGTGGAACAGGCTGTGCTTTCTAGTGGACTCTCATTTTGTCCTACTAAAGGTCTGGATAAAATTGAACTGTGCAGTGACATGGAGGATTACTTCAGGAGATTACGCCTAAGGGAATTTTACAGTGACAAAGAGGATTCCGAACCCAACTGGACAGAAGGAAGACGGATCCTGACAACCAAGAAAAGGTCAAACTGGAGACCTACAGCTGAACGCAATTCCCATTTGGATAAATATATAGACACTTTCAGACATTTGGTAAAATCCACTAACTTAGATAAACACAAGAGTCTACCATCCAACACCAATGCCCAGGAGAGAAGGACCATACAGTCTTCGAAAACCAACAAAGAAATCATCATTAAACCTGCTGACAAGGGTGGTGCAATAGTTATCATGAATAAATCTGACTACCTGAAGGAAGCAAACAGACAACTGACGGACACATGTTACTACAAGAAATTGGAGTCTGACCACACACAGGACTATCACAAGGAATTAAACAGGCTGGTTTCTTGTCTAACTGACATATCCTTAAAGGGAACCTGACCTCTAAAAATGAGCCCCTAGGCTCTTTTAACCTGTCCCTGCACCATTGTAATCCATTTCTATCCATCCCTTTGTGTCCATAAAGCGCTATTGTATAGTTTATAAAAGTTTTTTTTTTAACTGTGGATCTGCAGCTTCTCATTATTTGAATAGCCGCAAAAGGCGGTCTTTTGTGCTTCTCCCTGCCGCCGGCGTGTTAATTATGCACGCTCATATGGGCCTGCTATAGAGCAGAGACTATGCTTGTGCTGTAAGGGGGCGGTAAAGGCAATATGATGAAAATCGCGTCAACGACCTTTGACACATTCAAAACAGGATTGAATGTCTCACATGGATTCCCGCATTTTTACATCACTTTAATGGGTATTTTGGGATATCACATCACATCAAACAGACCCCAGTTAGAGGGCAATGAACTTTTGACACTTCTTACGTGAACTGTTATGCATGGATTTACGGCTTTCTACTCTCACTGAGGAATTTTCAGGTCTCCACCATCCACTAATCATAGAACAATAATACAATCTGTTCCTTTATCTTGGAATTTTGATTTTACCTGCCCAGCTCCTCTCCCCCTCCCAAGACTGACTTTGCTTTATGTCACATGTCGTATTTACTGCATCATCCCACCCTGTATATGTATGTATTGATGTGTCTTCAGAATTTGTGTCATTATTAGCCTGATGAAGAGGCCATAGTGTATTGAGAGCTTGCTTTGCTTACCATTTTTTCAGTTAGCCTTTAAAAGGTATCAACCACTGAGGACTCTCAGATTCCAATATTTTTCTAAAGACTACAGCATTACTTTCTAGTAGTGATGAGTGAGTAGTGAGATACTTGGTTTGGATAGCTCTAACCAAATACTTGAATGAGTATCAAGTAACAAATCCAATGCAAGTCGATAGGGAACTCACTCGAATCTGAATACTGCAACAGTTCAAAGTATTCAGTTTGAACCATCTGAATCCGAATATCTTACTACTCGCTCATCACAATTGATCTGCAATTACTGTATGTCTGCCAGAAGGAAATCCTCAAGACACAAGAGACCTTAGCTGATCATCTCTGAGTAAAAATACAGAAATCGGAACTAAATCTGGTCAAAAATAATTCAGTCAAAACATTATCTTGTTTTTGCCCCTTTTGGAAATTTCTTTGGTCGGCACCTTAACTGTTGTCAATGAACAGAAGTTTGAGTTGGCGTAATGAAAACTTGAACCAAGTACTATTTTAGAGTCTTCTGGCAAGTACCAAAATAGGTTGAAATCAGGATCAGCTTGACACATCAAGATCCTATAGGAGCTTCTATTCTCTTCATTACATAAGACAGAAATGGGTCAGAGCTCAAATGGTTCACCAGAAGTCAACCTCATTTGGAGCTGTTTTCGGGATCAATCTTTTATGGTATATTTTTTAACGACTTATTTAAAAACAACCTATTATGCCTTAACCCCATAACGACGGCCTAACGCCCAGAGACGTCGGAAAAAATGGGTACTTATGCCTGGCTGACGTCTGTAGACGTCAGCCAGGGAAAGTGCTCTAGCGCCCCCCAGTGGTCAAAAATCTCCGGGGTTTCAGCTACCGGGGGTAGCTGAGACCCCAAGATTATGAACCGGGGGCTTTTTTAACATCACCGGTAATGTGATGACCGGTAAGCACCGTTTACCGTTCATCACATTACAAAAAATGAGACTGCCGGTAAAAAATGCTTTCACTTTCATCCGACGTGAAAACACACGTCGGATGACAGTGAAGCATTAACCCCTAAGTGTCCTAAGACCCCCGTATCGGGGATCTTCCTCCCACCCCCACCCCTCCCCCGACCTGTCTCAAAATGGCGGCGGCGGGCGCTAAAACCCGCCACCGCTGCTGCATCTCCATGCGATCTGACATGTCATACATGTCAGATCGCATGGAAATGTCAGTGCTGGTGCCCAACAGCCTCCTCCTGTGCCCATCAGCCTCATTCTGTGCCCAATGCCCATCAGCCCCCTCCGGTTCCCCCACGTTCCTCCTGCCCAGCTCGCTCCTTCGTCCTCCCTCCTCCTCCTCCCCCTCTCTAAAACAGCGCCGCAGCGCTCAGGAACCGCCGGCTGCCCCTCCTGCACAATCCTCCCCGATGTGACATGTCACACATGTCACATCGGGGAGAGATCTAATGCACCCTGGCCCCCTACCCCTGTTTCTAACAGCCCCCTCCCCCCCCCCCCGGGTCATCCCCCGATCTCACCTGTCTTCATCTCCCTGGAGCGGCTCCTTCTTCTGCTGGCTCCCTGTGCTGTCTGCCGGCTTCATGTGCAGACAGAGCAGATAATGCTCTGTCTGCTAATAGACAGTTCATGACCTCAGTGAGGTCATGGCTGGTCAGGATCCTTTGTTCACAAAGGGTCAATTGTGTGATCCCATGATGGGATCAAAATTGACCCTTTGTGAACAAAGGATCCTGACCTGACATGACCTCACTGTGATCATGAGCTGTCAGTCTATGCAGAGACTGCACTGTCTGTCATTAGACTGACAGCTCATGATCTCAATGAGGTCATGTTAGGTCAGGATCTTTGGTTCACACAGGGGTCAATTGTGATCCCATCATGGGATCACAATTGACCCTTTGTGAACAAAGGATCCTGACCTGACATGACCTCACTGTGATCATGAGCTGTCAGTCTAATGACAGACAGTGCAGTCTCTGCATAGACTGACAGCTCATGATCGCAGTGAGGTCATGTCAGGTCAGGATCCTTTGTTCACAAAGGGTCAATTGTGATTTCATGATGGGATCACAATTGACCCTTTGTGAACCAAGGATCCTGACCTGACATGACCTCACTGCGATCATGAGCTGTCAGTCTATGCAGAGACTGCACTGTCTGTGATTAGACTGACAGCTCATGATCGCAGTGAGGTCATGTCAGGTCAGGATCCTTTGTTCACAAAGGGTCAATTGTGATCCCATGATGGGATCACAATTGACCCCTGTGTGAACCAAAGATCCTGACCTGCCATGACCTCACTGAGGTCATGAACTGTCAGTCTGTTAGCAGACAGAGCAGTCTCTGCATAGACTGACAGCTCATGATCTCAGTGAGGTCATGTCAGGTCAGGATCCTTGGTTCACAAAGGGTCAATTGTGATCCCATGATGGATTACAATTGACGCTTTGTGAACCAAGGATCCTGACCTGATATCATCCTACTGAGGTCATGACCTGTCATTCTCCTGGAAGAATGCCAGATTTTATAGCATATGGGGGACGCCCCCATATGCTGTAAAAGACTGAAAATCATCGAGGGACCTCCCCACTGGACTACGTCGGACCTTCCTGCTGGACTACGTCGGACTTTCCTACTGGACTACGTCGGATGCCAAAGAATAATAAAGATGGGGTCTAAATAGTGTCTGTGTGTTTTTTCTAATAAAAATATTTTTTTCTGTCTTGTGTCTTCTTTACAATTTACTAGGGATTCTTAATGGCCCGGTCTAATATTGGCCAGACATTAAGAATCTCGGGCTTAGTACCAGCTGCAAAAAAAGCTGGCATTAACCCTTATTACCCAGTCTGCCACCGCTACACGGCAGCTGGAAGAGCTGGATACAGCGCCAGAAAATGGCGCTTCTATGAATGCGCCATTTTCTGGGGCGGCTGCGGACTGCAATTCGCAGCGGGGGGGGCCCAGAAAGCTTGGGCCTCCCTACGCTGAGGATTCCAGCCCCCAGCTGCCTAGTTATACCTGGCTGGCCCAAAAATGTGGCGAAGCCCACGCCATTTTTTTTTAAAATTATTTCAAGAAATAATTAAAAAAACAATAGGGCTTCCCTATATTTTTGGTTTCCAGCCAGGTAAAACTAGGCAGAAGGGGTTGGTGACAGCCCGTAGCTGCCTGCGTTACCTGGCTGGACCAAAAATATGGCGAAGCCCCACGTCGTTTTTTTTTTTAAATTTAATAAAGAAATACTAAAAAAAAAGCAGGAGAGGAGACGACCAGGACACGGTGTCTCCGTATCTTGTGCACATGCTCTAAAAGTGAGAAATTGTGTGAAAAAAAGAAAATGTTCAATATGACTTTATCAAATTTTATGAAGTAGCTGTAGGTTCAAAATGCTCACTATACTCCTAGATATAATCCTTGAGGTGTCTAGTTTCCAAAATGGGGTGACTTGTGCGGGAGCTCCAATGTTTAGGCACATAGGAGCTCCCCATATGCGACATGGTGTCCGCTAACTATTGGACCTAATTTTCCATACAAATTGTTAGCAGACACCATGCCGCATATGGAGAGCCCCTGTGTGCCTAAACATTGGAGCTCCCCCACAAGTGACCCCATTTTGGAAACTAGACCCTCAAGGAACTTATTTAGATGCATAGTGAGCGCTTTGAAACCCCAGGTGCTTCACAAATTGATCCATAAAAATGAAAAAGTACTTTTTTTTTTTCACAAAAATCTTTTTTTCCATTTTACGGACTAATTTGTGTAGCACCAGGGGGTTGAAAGTGCTCACTGTGCATCTAGATATGTTCCTTGGGGGGTCTAGTTTCCAAAATGGCGTCACTTGTGGGGGTGCTCCAATGTTTAGGCACACAGGGGCTCCCATATGCGACATGGTGTCCGCTAACTATTGGAGCTAATTTTTCATTTAAATTGTTAGTGGACACCATGTCGCGTATGGAGAGCCCATGTGTGCCTAACCATTGGAGCTCCCCCACAAGTGACCCCATTTTGGAAACTAGACCCCCCAAGGAACGTATCTAGATGCATAGTGAGCACGTTGAACCCTCTGATGCTTTACAAATTGATCCGTAAAATTTAAAAAGTACTTTCTATTCCACAAAAAATGTTCTTTTTTCATTTTTACGGATTCATTTGTGAAGCACCTTGGGGTTCAAAGTGCTCACCACCCATCTAGATAAGTTCCTCGGGGGTCTAGTTTCCAAAATGGGGTCACTTGTGGGGGAGCTCCAATGTTTAGGCACACAGGGGCTCTCCATACGTGACTTGGTGTCCGCTAACAATTGGAGCTAATTTTCCATTCAAATTGTTAGCGGACACCATGTCGCGTTTGGAGAGCCCCTGTGTGCCTAAACATTGGAGCTCCGCCACAAGTGACCCCATTTTGGAAACTAGACCCGCCAAGGAACGTATCTAGATGCATAGTGAGCACGTTGAACCCTCTGGTGCTTTACAAATTGATCCGTAAAATTTAAAAAGTACTTTCTATTCCACAAAAAATGTTCTTTTTTCATTTTTACGGATTCATTTGTGAAGCACCTTGGGGTTCAAAGTGCTCACCACCCATCTAGATAAGTTCCTTGGGGGGTCTAGTCTCCAAAATGGGGTCACTTGTGGGGAAGCTCCAATGTTTAGGCACACAGGGGCTCTCCATACGTGACTTGGTGTCCGCTAACAATTGGAGCTAATTTTCCATTCAAATTGTTAGCGGACACCATGTCGCGTTTTGAGAGCCCCTGTGTGTCCAAACTTTGGAGCTCCCCCACAGTGACCCCATTTTGGAAACTAGACCCCCCCAAGGAACGTATCTAGATGCATAGTGAGCACGTTGAACCCTCTGGTGCTTTACAAAATGATCCGTAAAATTTAAAAAGTACTTTCTATTCCACAAAAATTTTCTTTTGTCCTCAATTTTTTCATTTTCACATGAGCAACAGGATAAAATACATCCTAAAATTTGTTGGGCAATTTCTCCTGAGTACACCGATACCTCATATGTGATCATAAACCACTGTTTGGGCGCACGGCAGGGCTCAGTAGGGAAGGAGCGCCATTTGACTTTTTGAATGGTAAATTAGCTCCAAAAGTTAAACTGCGCTCCCTCCCTTCTGAGCCCTGCCGTGCGCCCAAACAGTGGTTTATGACCACATATGATGTATCGTTGTACTCAGGAGAAATTGCCCAACAAATTTTAGGATCCATTTTATCCTGTTGCCCATGTGAAAATGAAAAAATTTAGGCTAAAGGGACATTTTTGTTGGAAAAATTAAAATGTCCATTTTTTATTTCCACTTTGCTTTAGCTGCTGTGAAGCACCTGAAGGGTTAATAATCTTCTTGAATGTAGTTTTGAGTAGCTTGAGGGGTGCAGTTTTTGGAATGGTGTCACTTTTGGGTGTTTTCTGTCATGTACACCCCTCAAAGTGACTTCAAATGTGATGTGGTCACAAAAAAAATGGTTTTGTAAATTTTGCTGGAAAAATGAAAAATTGCTGATGAACTTTGAACCCTTATAACTTCCTAACAATTTTTTTTTTTTTTTTCCAAAATTGTGCTAATGTAAAGTAGACATGTGGGAAATGTTATTTATTAACTATTTTGTGTCATATAACTCTCTGGTTTACCAGAATAAAAACTCAAAATTTGAAAATTGCTAAATTTTCAAAATTTTCGCCAAATTTTTTATTTTTTCACAAATAAACGCAAAAATTATTAACCTAAATTTACCACTAACATGAAGCCCAATATGTCACGAAAAAACAATCTCAGAATCGCTAGGATCCATTGAAGTGTTCCAGAGTTATAACCTCATAAAGGGACAATGGTCAGAATTACAAAAAACGGTCTGGTCATTAAGGTGGAAATTCGCTCAGTCACTAAGGGGTTAATGTTTATCTGCTCTGTACAAACAACAATAACAAAAGTTTATATACTAACAGAGGACATATACCGTATTTACTCGTGTATAAGCCGACCCGTGTATAAGCCGACCCCCATACTTTTGCCCCAAAAATCTGGAAAAACCTATTGACTCGTGTATAAGCCGAGGGTGGACCCCAGCACAGGTATACAGCCCCAGCAGTGTGGTATACAGGCCCCCCCAGTGGTATACAGGCCTCCCCAGTGGTAGTATACAGCAGCCCCAGTGGTAGTATACAGCAGCCCCAGTGGTAGTATATAGCATCCCCAGCAGCCCCAGTGGTAGTATATAGCAGCCCCAGTGGTAGTATATAGCATCCCCAGCAGCCCCAGTGGTAGTATATAGCAGCCCCAGCAGCCCCAGTGGTAGTATATAGCAGCCCCAGCAGTCCCAGTGGTAGTATATAGCAGCCCCAGTGGTAGTATATAGCATCCTCAGCAGTAGTATATAGCAGCCCCAGCAGCCCCAGTGGTAGTATATAGCAGCCTCAGCAGCCCCAGTGGTAGTATATAGCAGCCCCAGTGGTAGTATATAGCAGCCCCAGCGGTAGTATATAGCAGCCCCAGCAGTCCCAGTGGTAGTATATAGCAGCCCCAGCAGTAGTATACAGCAGCCCCAGTGGCATACAGGCCCCAGCAGTATATACAGCAGCCCTGGGGGTATACAGCAGCCCCCTGGGGGTACCCAGCAGCCCCCTGGGGGTACCCAGCTGCCCCCAAATGCTGGCACTCACCCCCCATCTGCTTATCTTACCATCCCGGTCTTCTGATCAGCGCCGCTCCTCGGTGCTCCGTTCTTCATGCTCCGTCTTCCGTCCTCGCTGCATCCGGGATCTCCGGCCGTCGCGCGATGACATCATATGCCTGCGACGGCCGGGGATCCCGGATATAGCTGGACGGATGGAGCACCGAGGAGCGGCGCTGATCAGAAGACCGGGATGGTAATATAACCAGTGGGGGGGGGCCCTTACAAGGGGGGAGAGTGCCAGCATTTGGGGGCATATATGAACTGCTTCCCCCTGCCGCTGATTGACAGGGGAAGCAGTGCATATATAATGAGCGGCCCCACGTGACGGGGCCGCTCATAGAGCAGCCTCCCCCCGCCTTCTCCAGCCTCCACAGCCCCTACCCGTATTGACTTGTGTATAAGCCGAGGGGGAGACTTTTCAGCCCAAATTTTGGGCTGAAAAACTCGGCTTATACACGAGTATATACGGTATATGGCTCTAAGGGTGGAAGTGCCTAAGTAGGATCCAAGGAACCCATCTGGACCTGTCATACTGTATGTCCATGACACCAGAATGACTTAACAGGTTTCTCCTTTACATCCAAATATATGATTTTTTTTATAGTAATAGTTTAAAGCTAAAAGTTACATTCAGTTTCCATCATGTTTTCACTTTTTCACCTTTGAAGGAGGAATGTTTTCCTTTTGTGTTATATATCTATGTGCAAAAACAATGATAGAATTGTGTTACCTTGAAGCTATTCAATCCAAATGTATTAAATTCTCAGAAAATAATAATTGCAAATTAATCAGGCTCACAACCACATGTTTAGGTTTTCAATAAGAACATTCTTTTGTCTAGAAAAATTATTTTGTATGGCATGTGGGCGGTGAATAATCCACACACAATCAAATGCATTGAAAATACAATCTCAAATATGAATTAAAATCCCAAATAATAAGTCAATTATGAGTCGCAATGCTGAAAATAACACAGAAAAAGTCATTGGTAAGCCCTAAGCACTGCTATGTTGTTGGAACCATTAATGGCCCTTGCAAAAAATTATCCTTTCCCTTGCAATAGAGGCTTATATATAAGCTCTTAGGCATAAATGTAAAAATCCTTAAAAGTGCATCTTACATACATGCAATTTATTTTAATGTTACCTTCTTATGTACAAGAATGAAATTAAAGCTTTTCAAGGCAACAGGACCTGGGAACAACTCCTACAACTGCACCCTTTATAGCTACTTTCCTCCTACAGGCACTATGTAATGAAAAGGCTACAATAAACTATTAGAAATCCTTTGAAAAACTTGTCAAAACTTATCAGGAAAAAAAAACCTCCTCCAAACCTCCCAAAGAATGAGCGTTTCCTGATATGGACACAACGTCTTTAATCTTAAAGCAAATTCCATGCCATGCCCAACAAATGAGCATGCTACATGTTTCAACCATGTATTAATTTTCACACCATGAAGATGTAAAAAAAAAGGAATGTGGTTTTTACATTGTGTATCATGTTAATTTTTTGCATGTTTTAGGCTAGGGTCACACTTAAAAGGCACAATCCGGTTACCGGATGCAGTTTTACCGTGTGCCTTCACACTATCATTTGATAGTAAAATTGCAACCCTCATTCCTGATCTGGATGCATTAATGCATCCGGTTTTGGAATGTGTGTTTTTGCAATTATGAAAACCGCATCCGTATCCAGTACCATAAGGTACATTTATGTACCTTGCGGTACCGGATCCGGTTCCCATAAACTCCCATTATAAAAAAAATGGATCCGGTTTTTGCAACTGCTCTGAAAAATGCAGCCTGCATGATTTTTAACGCAGGCTGCAAAACCGAAACCGGTAACCGGATTGCAAATAGTGCAAGACGGTTTTTCTATTGCCGCCTATGGCTGCGGATCCGGATGCAGTTTTGAGCATTTTTAATGCTCAATACCGGATCAGGATCTGCAAATAGAACCGCAGGTGTGACCCTAGCCTTATTGACTCTTTTTTTAGTAGGATTCCATGTGGAAAAAAATATAACTCCAATGGACGGTGCTGTTCGATCCGCACAAGCCATATATAGAAGATAGACCTCAATGCATTGAAGGATAATGGTGCCTTTATTCAACGTGTTTCAGATCGTGTTCCTGCTCCTTTTTCAGGAGTGCAACCATTTTACATTCCTGATGAGGTAGCGGGGACAATGCTCAGAAACGCGTTGAACAAAGGCACCATTATCCTTCAATGCATTTCAGGTGTAATTTCTATATATGGCTTGCGCGGATCGAGCAGCACCGTCCATTGGATTTATATCAACCACCACAGAGATAAGGTCGAGTGTGGATCCAGCCGCAGCTGTACTATATGCGTATACTGGTTGTTGGTCCCACAACCGGACCAGGTGAGCAGCAACTTTAGCGATTCTTTGCATTGTTTCAAAAGATAAGACCCTATTACGCTTTTGTTTTCTCATTTTTAGGTGGAAAAAGATGTCATGTATATACACTAAGATTTCAATCAGTAAAGCTGGTATGAGAATGGAGAAGGTATGTTGTAGTAGCATTGAAAGTTTGAAATGGCATTTCAAGATGTGATTCTGCTACAATTGACAGGCATGACAATATGGTATTACACTGTCTCATATGTCACTGTCCGGGGCATATGGATAATAGACTGATATAGAAAGGATGCCGGAACATGTGTACTGCCGCCAATGGAAAGGAGAAGCCAGTCCATGCGCAGTCTGGAGAGGCGCAGGATTGGTCAGTGGGAGGAATATGGATCCGACATTGGCAAGCGGCACCATGACAACAATGAATGCTGTAATTCTATTGGTTGGATGCTTTGTTTTGATTCTCGGGAGTATAGGAATGTGATCTATGATTGCTAACTTGTCGATGAGGGATCAGTATGTACCAGGTAATTGTCCACTTAATGGTCTACTGGTATGTTTTTAAACTTAGGAAGTATATTGTATTAGACTTAATGTTTGTGTGGTCTGTGATTGGTCTGTGTAATTATGGTGACTGTTCTTGTCCTATATAAAGGGAATTTTTTATATTGTAACTTGTGCTTGATAAAGATCCAGCAGGGTTGAAACGTCACTACATGGGTTCGGAATAAAGGAGATTTGAAGCATTCACCTACTTGTCCTTTCTTCAATGTTTGATGATTAAAGCTATCCAGGAAGTACTCCTTGGACATGACGTGTGCCCCAACTTTAGTGTAAACATGAAAACCCTGCTTGTCTACGTGGTGCCCTTAACCAATTTTTTTTTTTGATATAGAAAAAATCATGACAACAACTTCATCGTATGCAGAGTTGTTTTAAAATAACTTCCGCAGAAAGACTTGGTGTAGGTCACTCCACTTGGTCAGTGGGGAAAGGAGAGGAAATAGTAATTAGCTAGCCAAGTCTCTTACAGAGGGGTTAGGAAGACAGTGAAATAATCATATACCTGGCTGTCATATCCATATCTGGATCTGCTCTGGCAACATCTCCTTCTTTTACTCTAAACAACTGTATTCATTTTTCTGGTGAAGGTGATTATGCCGTTACCAAATATTCTGTGCAATGCAAGCACTAACAAGCCAGAAATACTGGCATGGCTGAGACCTGTGATATCACGTGGTAAGGAAAAATGTGTGTGTGCAATACAGAAGCAGGAGTAATCGGTTACCTGCAGTATCAGTACCACACACTACTTAAAATCCCAGCATACTGTTGAGAGTTGGCAATTACAAATGTATATAGACGTAGTTTCTTTTCCAGATGTTATTGTAACAAGCTCCTGGGCTGTAGCTGTGGGCACGTTTCCTGTCTCCTACACCCTGGCACATTACATGAAGTCGCAGGGTTCTGGATTAGTGTGTGGACTTGTGTTGTGTGGGCATTACAGCCTTGCAGACCACATGATGCTGGTGACTTCAGCTGACGAGGATCAAGAGTTCAATAGTTCAATGAAAAAGACCACCACTCAAAAATAAACTTTGTACTAAACGGTAACTTGGTGTGGATTATGTACAGTAGATAGCAAGGACACAGCGTAAAAAATGGTTCCTTAATGATACAAAGCATTTTCACACACAGTCTCAAATCTTTTCTCTTAACTCACTTGAACTTTGTTTTCACTTTTTCACTTGCCATCACCACAGCACAGCTCACTACTACAGTCCAGTTACTGAGAGTCACATTCTCAACCAGTGGTTCCGTGTCTTCTTTCCTTTTAAAGGGACTAGTTTGTCAATGTGACCTTACTTATCTTACTTAGCTTTTCTAGCTCTGATGCTTTGGGGACTCTGGCTCGAGGCACTTTCATTCTCCCATGTTCTGTACTATCCTAGCCCATTACATATCTGAGTTATAAACACGGGGTTGTATTGCTTGGCGTCCTACCCTGGACCCATCTCCAACCGATGACTCTGTCCTTCAGTCATTTGTCACTTTTTCATTCTATTTAGGATTTCACTATCTTCTATCACGGTCTCGTCTCAAGTCAGGGACACCCACGACATGCGCCTCTACTCATTAGTCATACCAAATGTGCGCTGTTACTGCATGCTAAGCCCTATCTGATCTCCTGCTAGGAAACTGTCTCTGTTTCTTCAGTTTAGCCTCTCCCACTCTGGGCTAGTCTCAAACATTACCTCTAACTATCCCTACCATTGGGCAAAATGCAATCCATCGCTAAAAAAGCATGTCACAATATATATTCCACATCATAACAGTACTTGTGTGTTTATGGGGCAACAGGAGCAGTAAGTCCATCTTTTACGTTACCCTACTACCTGACCTGATTTATCAATACCCTTACTGGCCGTAGACAGATTAAACCATCCATTTGCCTGACTATTAGGCCTCTGAATTCATTCTCCAGGTTTTGACCTTGGCTATTCTGAACTTGTCTTTGCTTCGTAATGATTTTCATAGTACATGTTCTCTCTGATTTTAACCCATCTAGAAAATCTTCCTCTGCCAGCTCACACCACTAGACAACAGTCTCTCCTTGGGAGCAACAAAGATCTCCCTAGTTTTTAAAGGGTAAAAACCAGGGTATCTAAAAAGGCTTTTGGATAGACTTGTTTGTGCAATGTCTGTCCATGGAAACCCTGGTATGAGCTGTCAGGTTTCCACAACCAATTCACCCTTATAATATTAGAGATTTGACATACAGTATGTGGGAGTTAAATCCAAGACTCAAGCAGACACATGAGGGAGAAAAGTCAACTAAAAGTCTATTGTCAAATCCAGCATCCAAAAGGTTATTTTGCTACACAAGGAGGGGAGGAAGCAAATAACCACAAGAAGAATAGATTATATCTAAAAATATATAATTTTATTGGAAGATTAAGATTAAAATATGTATTAAAATTTGGGGGTGCAATGCACTAAGAAAATTCACGACAAACATAATAGAAAAAGGGTTACCAATTAAATAATACTGTTGTATTCTATATCAAATTAGCATATGAATAGAAGATATAGCAGATACCCTGTTTCCCCAAAAATAGGACCTGTGGGTAGATATAAAGTGATTTTCATTAATTATTAAAAATAAATAGTGTAATAAAAAAATCACTTCCTATTGATTAAAAATTTGTCCAAAAGTGGAGAGAGAAGCCAGTGGAATTTGAGTGCCGGGCTTGCGTGATGTCAAAACCTGTCCTGAGCTCCAGGAGCACAAGTCCTAACACCGATGGTATGATGTCGACACTGGAGGAGATTATAGGTTTTTTTCATTTTAATGAGGCCGAACATGGGGAATGAGAAGGAATTGTCCTAGCAATGGAAAATAAAAAATAAAAATAGTGAGGCACAGTAAGTTTAATTATAAAATTGATTAAATTGATCAATTTACAATTCTGTAAATATTTTGATAAAAAATGAAGTCAAAGCTTAAAGCGTAAACATCATTTTAATCTTTATGTCATAAATCGATAATACAGATGAAAATAAGCAACTTTATGCTATATCTTATCAGAAAAATGTGCTTCTTTCTCTGCCAGAATTGATCAGTCATTATAAAAATTCTTAATTTTGAGGTAAGATCTGTATTCAGTGAAGGCTTTCCCATTACCTAGATAGGAGATGTCAGTCATTACTGATCAGATACGATGTAGATAGAAGAGGGAGGATAGGGGGCAAAGTCCTGCATCTAGCTCCTCCCTCTGTGTCTGCCTCCACCCTCTGCATCTAGCTCTTCCTTCTGCCTCTAGCTCCTCCCTCTACCTCTAGGTCTTCCCTCTTCCCATCATCATAGAATCTCATCATCTCATCTGCCTTCTCCTATCTCAGTGTCACACTGGGTGTAGGGAGACACCCAGCACAGGACAACAAGGGGGGAAGGAGTCCCTGGTGCTAAGGGCAAGGGGGAGGTAGTGACCACTAGATACACTAGTGCTGACACTTGGCTCCTCTAATGACCCTATACATTCTCTCCAACTGTTGCCAAACTAGATACCTGGCCCTGCTATCCCTGAACTAAGACTACACAAGGATCAGTGCAGGTGAACACTAGTCAACCCGGCTAACTACTAAAGAAACACACCAGGAAACAAACAAAGATGGAAGGGAGAAACACTTAGCTTATGAAGATCCAAACAGCAATCCAACAGAAAGTCCTGGATGCACTGCAGGGCTAGGAAGCAACCTCCAACACCTGTCAAGCTATCACCAACAGTGCATCCTGGGAGTTAAAGGGTATAAATAGTTGAAGGTAAGTGATCAGCTGGGTCCTAGTTACCTCCAGCTAATAATAAGAGAGAAATGCCTCTTAAAAGGGACAGACATATTTTAGAATTTTGGCTGCTTAGTCAGATGCTGCAACCTTCCCCGAGTGGCTGGTACTACCTCATCCGTGACTACTGACACACCCGGGACGTGACACTCAGTAATGAGAAAGTCTTCCCATAAGGAGAAGTTTGAGGCAGAGGGAGGACCTAGAGGCAGAGCTTTGCCCCTCCTCCCTCTTCTCTCTACATAGAATCTGATCAGTGACAGCTAACAACTCCTATCTCAGTAATGGAAAAGTCTTCACTGAACAAAGATTTTACCTTAAAATGGAGAATTTTGATGATGATTAATCAATTCTGGCAGAGAAAGAAGCGGATTTCTCTGATGACACATATTACAAAGCTGCTTATTTTCATGTATACTATTGATTTATGCAATAAAAATGAAAATGACAGTTACACTTTAAAGTTATGATAATTAGCATTGATCGAATTTTGTTTTCCTTTTCCATTATCTCGAGGATTATATGTCCATCGCTAAAGATAGCAGATTTCTTTAACTTTTAGCACACAATTTTCCTAAAATAGTGAAATTATTCTAATGATATGTATCATTCTCTCAGATATGCTCTTCTTACATCCCCACTTCCTGCGGTGTTAATTTATTTACTATGTTTCCACTTTTCTTGATTCTTCTTACTAATATTTTTTACTTGTTAAGTAGAGCTGTGCATTATTTCCTCTCATAGGGAACAATTATTTTCTTTTTGATGTGGAATACAGAATATCTGTAAATATCCTGGGATCTGCATTTATGTTCATGACAGTAGCTCCGTAATGAAATGACTGTGTGTTCACCACACGCCTCGATATGTCTATACATCATTTGGATGTGTATTCGCTCACATTGTGCCTGTTTGTCTCAATGCAATATATTTATTGGTTTATGGAAGCGGGTAGAGCCCAATGTAGTTATTATATTTTCATATCAGCGCTACTGTATGAAGCTTTTTTTCTCTCTTTTTTCTTAAAGACTAGTTGTATTTTTTTAATGGAACTATTTCAGAGTACATATCATTTATTGAATGACTTTTATTTATGTTTAATGACTAAAGTGATGGAAAATTTTAAATTTCTGCCAATATATTTTAATGCTGTTTATTGTGTGATATCCTAACTTGATAAATGTATCCTAAGGATGGCTAAAATGATTCATTCTGATGCTGGAAGTACAGATGAGCAAATTAGGCTGGCTTCACACCACGGCGCATTTCGGTCCGGGGCTGTCCGGGATGACCCTGACAAATGTGCCCTCCGGTCCTGTGTGCAGCCGGATTGCTGTAATTGCAGCCGCAGCTGCTGACTTTTCAAGATCGCGGCTAGCATGGAGCTAGCCGCGGTCCTGAAAAAACAGCGGCGTGCAGCCGTCGGTATCTGGTTTCCGGATTCTCCCAGACCGGGGCAATCCGGCCCCATAGGCTCCCATGTTAGGGAGAAGCGGATTGCCCCGGATCTGGGAGACTCCAGGCGAATCCGGGATCTGGCTTTTTGGGGTGATTTTTCTCTCCGGACACAGAAACGTTGCAAGCAACATTTTTGTGTCCGGTGAGAATAATCCGAATTCTCCCAGATTCCACCGCAGAGATGAAACCGAATGGCAGAGAGCTGCATCCGGCTCCATCCAGCCCCATAAGCTACTATGGGGCCAAAAACTGGTCCGGGGTTGTCTGGTTTACACCGGACAGCCCCGGACCGGGCTGCGCCATGGTGTGAAGCCAGCCTTAGTTGTAGTCCAATTGAATGCATTTAATTTTTTTTTTTTTAAATTGAATTTGCCCCAATCTCAGTTTTCTTTGGATTTGCTTGTGCTTTAGAGCATATTTCTGAGATTTAGAGGCTTGTGAAAAGGATTTAAAAAAATGGCAGTCTCACTTATCGCTCACCTTTCCTGCTGCTGCAGCTCCATGCCGGTCATCCACCTTCTGTCTTTAGCACCAGTCTCTTCTTGACTTTACGGCAAGTGACAGCCTCTTCCATGTATTCTTTCACTTCACTTGGGAATTTGATGCCCCTTCCTTCCAAGATCTACTTAATAAAGGAAGTGCCAGCACCAGGTGAAGGAAGTCAGAGAAGAGGATGTTGCCTGTCATGAGGACCAGAAAAGACTAAAGCCAGAGAAAACTGTTGGAGAACATGGTGGGAAAATGAGGCTTGATATTAGCGATAACCAGATAAGGCACAATTCAAATTTGCTTGGTTGTGCAGATTTTCCAAGGACATTTGATCCCAAAAGAAGTTATTCTCCATGATTGTAAAGCAACAAAACAGACCATACGCCCCAAAGGGGCTTTCAGAAGGGCTCTATCACTGCCGAGGGATGCTAGACCGGGTGGGCACATGAGGGGTTAATCTCTGAGAGATTTTGTCAAGAAAAATTAGGGGAGGGGTATGGGGCAGAAGGTTCTCTATAATCCCCTTTAGATTGGTTAGTGGGAGGATCTGATATGGTTGTTATATAATGTGGGGTCAAGAAAGAGGCAATCAGTTTATACCTGGATCCCATACTTACATTTTAGTATTGGAGGATAGCAGAGGTTGACACGAGGCCAGAGGAAAGGAATCTGTCTCTTGTTGCAACAGAAAGCAGAAAGGAGGGTTTTTTGAATGTGGTGGATTGCATGGACAAATTTAGAGGAACCCAGTGCAGGGACGAATGAAGCCTAGGTGGTGTAGCTGTACTACTGGGCTCAGGTGTCAGCGGGACATTTTCATGGGCAGTATTCAGTCAGATACCCTTCAGCTGATGAAGTGCAGCTGAGGGCAGTGTGGAGGAGCTGTTGTTACAATAAACTAGAATGAAACCTTCACAATTCCTTTCGGGTGGTTACATTGTTCATCCATATTGATTTATGTTCATGCTATATTTATTTGTTGTTCTTTAATATGCAAGGCTGCTGCGACCTTTGCATCCAACATCATGCAATATGGTGTGTTATTTGTTCAGATAAAGGTTGGATATCCAGGGTTTGTGTGGGTTTTTACCTTTAAGGTTGGGTCACTAGTAAGACTTTCCGGAATCATATCCGTTATTATGCAATGAGGTATCCCAGCATGATGTAAATATTTTAAAAAATCCTTCTACCCCAGCGCCCATCTCTTTAGCTCCTTCAGTCTTCACTATTTTCCATCCTATCCCTATCTTCTGATCTTCTGCCACTTGAACTGAAATACCAGCAAGCATGGAAGACAACACTGTATGATGACAGAACAACGATTGCCATGACCTTGCATGGACATGCACAGAACCATCCTCATCTTATCCCGTGGGGATTTCAGCATGAGCTATCAGAAAATGTGGACTGGACATGTGACAATGAGGAAAGAAGAGGCCGGAGCAGTGAATGTTAAGATGACTGTAAAATTTTTGTTTGCTTTTTATAACATTTTGATGACTGTTTACACTTCAGATAAATGAAAGACAATGGTTTAGACAAGGGCGCAATAAGGTTCAATCTGATATAACAATTTTATATTGATTAGATATGGTGACATTCACCTGGTAGGGTTGTTTCAGACACAACCACTGTTACAAGCCTGATCCAACAGATAGCTGCCACAGTCCCAGTATCAAGGATACATAGATATCAGGAAAGAAAGGGTTAACCGCACTGCTATCTTTAACCTCATCATGACCAAGGGAGTATACATACCTTGACTGTGTCCATACCCCTGATGCGAGCTCACACACTGAGAATGCATCATCCCCCACACATCTCAGCTGATCTGTTTAGCTGAGACGTGTAACTAACAGCATCGGATTGATGCTGTTAACCCTTTGCATCGTGCTGTCAAACACTAAGAGCACAACCTAAAGCACTGTGGCATGGATTGTACCTTTCCCCACTTGTATCGGAGGATACGATCACGGGAACTCTGCTGTTATCTTGAAATCCCAGGGTCCTGTGATGTCCACGGAAGCTGTATGGAATAATTTCCTGCTGGCGAGCCCTGTGCTCCATCGCTGAATGAAAGTGATGATTTCTCCTGTGTTCAGATGTGCAGCAGCTCATCTGTACACAGGAGAACCGATCGGTCTGTGCAGCACTGAGGTCCCCTAGTTTTTTAAAAATATGGAAAAAAAGCAAAAAACACAAAAGTTCAAATCACCCCCTTTTGCACCATTGAAAATAAAACTATTTAAAAAATAAAAATCACACACACATTTGGTATTGCTGCGTTCAGAAATGCCCGATCTGTCAAAATATAAAATCAATTACCGTATATACTCGTGTATAAGCCGAGTTTTTCAGCACAAAAAAATGTGCTGAAAAGTCCCCCCCTCGGCTTATACACGAGTCATACAGTATACAGGCCGCCCGCCGCCCGCCCCCCCCATCAGTGGTATACAGGGCCCCCCCTTGCTGCCGCACACCTGTAAAGGAATACATCATTATACTTATCGCTGTCGCCGTTGCCGCGCCGCCACCGCCGCTCTGCACCGCGCTCCTCCGGGTCTTCATGCTTCTTCCTGCTTCTTCATGCTTCCTCCTCCGGCGGGCGCAGGCAATGACGTCATTGCCTGTGTGCTGGAGGAGGAAGCATGAAGAAGCAGGAAGAAGCATGAAGACCCGGAGGAGCGCGGTGCAGACCGGCGGCTGCGGCGACAGCGATAAGTATAATGATGTATTCC
>JARQOC010000004.1:559366694-559499156 GCA_033576535.1 Allobates femoralis
CTGGTAAATGCAAACACTGAAGATTTGTGCCTGTGATATCCAAGACTGTTCAAGTAAAAGACTATTTGCAAAAATTCTAAACTCTGTGTCTATGTTGTCCATGGAGGAGTATGAATGTGTCAAGGACGTTTGCACTAGGGAGCTGGCAAGGGCATGTGTTTCTGATCCAGGGTTTCTCCACAGCCGAGGCTTGCCCTTGCCCATGACAACTGGAGCCTTGCCCTGACCCCTCAAAAAGCATGAGAAAAAAGCACTGATTGGCCCTCCCCATAGTATAACATTGGTCCGAGGGCTATCTAATAAAACATCAGATATCACTCTTCTAAGTTATACTTAGCCTAAGACTGTGGAATTGAAAACTGTGCTTAAAGGGATTCTGTCAGATAATTTTTCAGTATGATACTAATATTACCCTTCAATAGTGCCTGGGCAGACCTTTTATAAACATGTAAAATCATTATTGTACACTTTCTAATTTCCATGCTATAAGCATTTTCACACCCAGCAGGAAGCTCCTGCATTAGTCTGCTCCATTATATTCACAGCCAAATAGTTCGGCTGCTGTATTAGTGTTAATTAAATAACTATGTCTATCCTAGCTGGTGTTCTGTCCCTCCCCTCTGTGTTCTGTGCTGGCAGCAGGGAGGTGTTTTGTCCTGCACTGTGTGCTATCTATAAGATTTCTATCATACGAATGGTGGTTTTACTGCAGACATGTAATGTATGTATCTGCTGAGCACATGATTAAATGTTCTTATAATCACATACAAACATCTCAGACTGCACACACTACACATACGTCTCATACCCACAATGACATGAAGAGCTCAGAGCTTCAGCTAAGCACACACCTCCTCCCTACTCCTTTCTGCTCTACAATGAGTCAAATACCATACAGATCAGAGGAGAGGGCAGGTCAGTATAATGATGTATGAATATTCATTCCTCGGGGAGTGGACAGCAGAGAGCTCACTGTGATTGACAGATGGAATTAATCTTTTATTTTAAAGTTTACAGAGAATAGGAGGGCAATATAAATAATAGAAATGCATGCATAGAGAGAGCTTGGAGAAAGGAATTAGAAAATGATAGCCATTAGAGGTGGATTTTTGGCCTGACAGATTCCCTTTAACATACAGGGTTTTATGAAATTATATGCAGCTTTTTTTCTTAACATTATACGGTTTGGTATTGTAAACAGTCTATGAATTTCTAGAAAAGAAGCACATAATAATCCGTCTGTCTCCTAGCACTTGCCTCTTCTTTGGCGGATGTAGTTGGAGATTCTGTCTCTATCTCTTGTGTAGCCTTTGAAAATAAGGAGGAAGTCGTTAATGAAAATTGAAATTGGGACGAGCAGCTTGTAGGCTGAGATCGTTTAAATTACAGTCTGTTTAGCTCCCGTGTCTGTTCCACTCAAAGCTGATAAACCAACAGTATGTCTGAAAGGAAATAATTCCAGTGCAAACATGAAACGGAATAAAGCCATGTTAGATATATGTGAATTCTGAATCAATATCATGTTTAATGAAGAGAAAAATGTAATCAGATTTCATCACAGCTCTGTGTAATCAGTGGATGTACACCTTGAGAGCCACAGCTACGGCTCAGAGGCCTTTGGCCATTGTGCTCTCGAGCTTTTTTCCATCATTCTACATGGAATATTTCTCTATTTTACATGTATAAGACGCTTCAATCTTGTATAGCACTGATCCAGAATGTTACCATATTGATTAACAGATTCTTGTTACCATGGCAATTCTATATGGAATACATTTTTTCCTTTTCAATTTAAAACAATACATGTTGATTGACATTTACTGTCTGCATGTATTCTGTATGCGCACTGTGTGACTAGAGACAGCTCCTGTAGGATTGAGATATGGAGGAAAGTGGTTTCTCAGTTCTACCAGGTTACAAGTAGCCTGTTATTTAGTCGGGGCATGATAGGGGTACCTTGGGTAAACAGTAAGGAAACATTTTGAAGGTCATTTCTATTGTTAAGTGCGACTGTTAAGGATATTTTAAGCTGTAGGGCATGCTCCACTTTTATCTAAAAAGCAGGACATATATTGCATAAGTAACAATGGGCTGTGGATAATACTGTAATATAAATAATACATATTATTTATATTGCACCAACATATTCTGTGGCTTTTTGAATTGAGCGGGGATGAACTTACAGACAATAATGGCAATATAAAATAATACATGGTTCACCAGTTACAGAAGGGGTGAGAGCCCTGGTCAAAAACTTACGATCTCCGTACATCTGTGAATTGGTCTCCCGGTACCTACCTGCACACAACCTATAATCCTCTCAAGTACTTGTTCTCTACTCCACTCTTATCTCTTCTTCCCACAATCGCATACAAGATTTCTCTTGTTCATCTCCCATATGCTGGAACTTTCTGCCCCAACACATCAGACCCTCACCTACCGTGGAAACCTTCAAAAAGAACCTGAAGACCCACCTCTTCTAACAAGCCCACAAACTGCAGTGACGCTCAATCCAATAAACCACCGCATGACCACCTCCACCCTCTTCTACTGTATCCTTACTCATCCATTGAAGACTGTGAGTCCTCACGGGCAGGGTCCTCTCTTGTTGCACATTACTGCTGCTTAAGAGCTGGACCTGCTGATCAGGTGGCTGGGACCATGATCTCCAGAACGAATCAAGAGACTGAGATCTCTTTACATCAGTGACCAGCGACTGGTCTCACAACCACATGGGACAGACTAGAGAAAGGTTTCAGCAGTCCTGAAGCTATTGAAGGCGCACTGTTCAAACAACTGCAAGACTTTTCTAAAATATCTGGCAAGGATGCTTCAAAATTCCAGGAAGTCAGCGACCTCCTGTCTATGCTCCAGCCGGCCAAGATAGACACACATCTACCTGGCCTCAGCTATCTTAACACCACTCGTGGGGTGAAACCCATTGTCACCAAGTTACCATACAACGTACAAGAAAAGCAGACCATACGAGGGTCAAATTGCAAAAGACAATACAAGTCTCTTTCCCTCTGTTCTCCTACTTCTGTGACTTCATCAAGGAGGTTGAAGAGTACAACACCTACCCCAGCTTCTGCTATGAGGAACTCAGCAGCTTGGCATCAACTCCTAAATACGAGAGTTCACACTCTGACAACAGAAACTGCAGCGGTCTGGTGTCTGCAAAAAAGACAGACGTTCTTCCTACACCAACATCAGCGCCAGACAAAGGCAATGAAGGTGAGAAGGTGGAAAATCCAAACTGCCAGTGCCTTATTCATAAGCTGCCACATCCCCTTAAGAAGTGCATCAGCTTCAGGAAGTAACAACTTCAGGAGTGTAAGGAGCTTCTGACAAAGCTTGTAGTATGCTTCAGGTGCTGTACCTCTACCAAACACCTCACTAAGGACTGTGTCATCACCATCAAGTGTCTAGAGTGCGACAGCGACCAAGTCAAGCGCTCCAAGCGTCAAAACCTCACTTTGCATCTACACCTCCCCCACCATAAGCCATGGGGGAGAATACAAACACAGCGACAAGCCATCTTGCGATATCTTCCTCATCAAAGTCTGCGGAGAAGATGTTCGAGACAAGTCCTGTGCGAAGATTTGCCTAGAGAAGGCAGTCAAGGTTACGTCAGTCTGGACGACCAGAGCAACAGAGCACTGGCCAGGTCAGAGCTCTTCTACTTGTTTGGCCTAAAAAGAAACATTTACCCCTACTCCTTTGGCACCTGCAGTGGTGTCACAGAAGCCTTTGGGAGAAGGGCTAGTAGTCTCATAATAACATCTCTTGAGAATGCCATGGAGATACCACAACCCACACTTGTAGAGTGCAACCAAATATTCAACAGGGAAGAAATCCAACTCCAGAAGCCGCTCTTCATTCCAACCTCAGGATTATAGCCAATGAGATACCAGCCCTGGACAACAATGCAGCCATCTTCATTCTCCTCGGCAGAGACATCCTATGGATGCATAATGTGCATCAGCTAATCAATGGACGACACGATGCACCATTCGCACTGCGCCTCGATGTAGGCTGCGTCATCATCAGCAACATCTCTAATGACAACATGAGGAAGCCAAAAAGAATCTCCTCTCACAAAACTCTTATCATGTCGATGATCACAGCATGTCCCTTCTGCCAAACCCACATCACTACTAGGTAAAGGAGAAGTCAAACGACACTAAGTGGCGACAGCAACAACCCGACAGCAAAATATAGTTTATCCTCGAGATGATAAGCTTAAGTCAACAGCACTCAACCCTACAAAGAAGGTCAACAACTTACCTTCTGCAAAGGAAGACAAGTTGTCATTAGGGTCACAAGCATTGAACTCACCGGAGACGATTGCAACAACTGGGTAGCTCCCTTACCCTCTCTTTCCACAAAGAATGAGTTGCCAATGAACCCGCAGAAAGCAACTGCAAAGTTCCCAACCTGTGACGCCTATCACCATCCCAAGCCTGGCCAGTCCAAAGCGGTGCTGACCCCAGGGCTCAGAGTTAGATCCCATCTCTCAATGGCTTTCCCCTTACTGAAGATGCTAGTGTTCTTTCCACGCAATGCAGCCTCAGCACACCGCCGGATGTCGAACAAGACACGTTCACTTCCCAAGTATCCCCTGCAATGAACTTGCTATGAAACAAGGAGTCTTGCCTATTACCTCTTCCCGACCCATGACATACATGTATGTCATGGATCGGGTGCCCGCCTTTGATGTGAGTTCTGGCATGGAGCTCATATCATTCACACAACATCTCAGCTGATCTCATCAGGTAAGATGTCGGGTAAAAGCATCAATCCGATCGGTACTATTAAGCCTTTGGAAGCAGCTATCATTCACTGACAACGGGATCCAAAAATGCTGCGACAGGGATCACCCCGTTCCCCACCGAGATCGGAGATCCTGCTATAAGATCTCCGTTCACGGCCTAATTGCCTGGGGTACTTGTGTGACCCCGGAAGCTATCAGCATTTGTTCCAGTCAGTGGTTGGCAAGCGCTAGCCACCACTGAAAGTGAAGTATGTGCCATGTCCCGATGTGCTGCACCTCATTGAGACATGGCACAAACGATCAGCCACTGCAGCACTATGGCACCTTATGGTTTGTGTAAAATAAATAATTAATAAAAAAAAGTATTTAAAAATATGAAAAAAAAACCACAAAAGTTCAAATCACCCCCCTTTTCCCCATTCAAAATAAAAGTATTAAAAAAAAACAAAAAAAAACACATATTTGGTATTGCGGTGTTCTGAAATGCCCGATCTATCAGATATAAAATCAGTTAATCAGTTCTGTAAACTGCATAACAGAAAAAAAGGTTCAAATACCAAAATTATGGGTTTTTTGTTTGCCGCAACATAGCCTATAAAATGCAATAACGGGCGATGAAAACAGTGTATATACCCAAAAATTATATCATTAGATACGTCAGCTCAAGACACACAAAAAAAAAGCTATCACACAGCCCCAAAGCCAATAAAATGAGGACGCTACAGGTTGCAGAACGGCACAAAAAGAGCAATATTTTTTTTTTTTTTACCTAGAAGCATACCTGGGGCCTCGCAGGCATACCAGGTTACTTGTTTTCTATTTTCTGTAAAAATACTTTAGTTTGAATTTTGAAAATCTAGGTAATCCTCAGGTATATAGTTGTTAGTAATTCCAGTTATTCATATATTTTTATGTTACAGACATTTCAGTATAACAACCTTTTTTTGGGACTACCCCATATTCACGCAACTGGGGCCTTTTAGGCCGTACTAGGTTTACATGTGATACTCAGTCTTTGTCTGTATTGTTGCTGGCGAAGAATTTTATGACTCTGCTATTGCTGGGAAGAGTGTGGATTCTGCATGACAAATGGTCATGTGATCTTGGAAGGGAGGCTCCCTCACAAAGTCATGTGTCTCTGACCTCATTGCAGGTCTTTTTCTCCTAATTGCTGGAGAGACTTTGGAGGAAGAAGTCAGCTTTCTTTTGTCTGGAAATAGAAACGTTCTGCGCTCCAAAACCAGAGGCTTCTACTGCACTACAAGAAAGTGATCTGTTGGAGGTAAGAGGAGGGGGGCTGCACTTTACCTGCTTTATATCGCTTGGTGTGCTGGGACCCTAACAAAGAGTCTTATCACATACTGTTTACAGTGCACAAGCCTGATTGTAATCTTTTTTTTTTTTTCTTTTTAGTTTACTGACATCTAAAATTACATTGGCACAGTCTACTTCCAGGGGATTGACTGACCATGAAATCGAGGCAATCATTTTTGATAGTGATGATGAAAGTGAAATTTCTTTGTCTGATGAAGAGTACATGCCACCAGCTAATGTATCAACTTCATCGTCCAGCGATTCTTCAGATGATGAAGAAAAAGTGGATCCAGCAGAACGTTCAAATAGAACATCTAAAATGAATATTTTTTGGAACAGTACTGCTGCAGCTCCTGCACGCACCCCATCACATAACATTATTAGAGTTGCTCAAGGAGCTGTCGGAATTCCCCAATTCATGTCCAAAAGAGATGTTTTCTGTAAATTTGTTTCGGATGATATTGCAGATGAGGTAGTTTTGTGTACTAACGTAGAAGGAAAAAGTATCGCGTCAGGAAGAAAAAAAACATGGAAAAATATAACTAAAGAGGAACTGTATGCTTATATTGGCCTTACTCTTCTGGCAGGGTGACAAAATCATATGATGTTCCAATGAGAGAGTTATTTCAGAACCCATTTGTAGATCCACACTACAAAGCTACTATGTCCATCAATAGATTTGAGGGTATTCGGAGATGCCTTCGTTTTGATGAAAAGAGAACTCGCCCTGTGAGGTTGGCAACCGATAAATTAGCCCCTATTAGCTATATCTGGAATCTTTTTATCAAGAACTGTACAAAGCTTTACCATTCCAGTGATAATGTGACAGTGGACGAGCAACTTCTTGCCTTTAGGGGACGTTGCAAATTCATTCAGTATATGCCCAGTAAGCCAGCTAAGTACGGCATAAAACAAACATGCGGCACCAATCTCAGCGCGTTACCAATGTAACTCTCTGGTGCCCTTTTAATGAAGTTTTATGCACTCACCTCTTGCCATAAAACTTCAAGCATATGGTTTTTCCAAAGCCTCCTTACGCTTTGGATATTTATCCGGGTCTGCTGCTTGCCTTGAATTGATCCTGTGTTGTATCCTGCCACGGATTCCCACAGGCATAAAGGTTCAATAGGAAATGATCCAATTCTATGGTGGCCGCGCTCCCCGTGGTTATGATTTTAAGAACTTCTTGACCACAAAAAATTTTATTACTCAAAACATGTGAGAATATAAAAAACGGATACAATGGGGAGCGCGGCCACCATAGAATTGGATCATTTCCTAAAAAACAACGTGTAATTGCACTGTTTTTGCAATTTAACCGCATTTGCATTTTTTTCCCATTTTCCTGTACACTATATGGCAAAATAAACGTTGCATCTGAAAGTAAAACTCGTCCAACAAAAACAGCCCTCTATTGTCTATATTGATAGAAAAATAAAAAAAATTATGGCTCTTGGAAGCAGGGGAGCAAAAACGAAAACCGAAAATGAAAAATCGCGGGGTAGTGAACAGCATCCACAATCCTTTTGGGTTCAAGACACCCATCACAGTTGAAGTCAGGACACTGCTAAGACAGCCTGCTACTTGGAATACTACACTGCCATCTCAGAAACACACAGATGGAAGACAGGAAAGAAGTCCCTAAAGGTCTTACAGCAACTCCAAGTCCTGCACTGTCCTCTAAAGGCTCTTTCAACTGTCATCAAGAGACAAGCTCACATCTCCTCTAATATGTCTATGATGGCTACAGCTGCAGCAGCCTCTCAAAATACCTCAGAAGCTGGCAAAAATGTACATTGTAGTTTCATCCTGGACAAGGTCAAGTTTACTTTAAAACCTGCATGCACTATACCGAGGCAGGGACTCTGTGCTGCCGCACTAACAGTAAAAACCGTAAGGGCCACTCCTGAACAGTGGCATCCCAACTCTGCTGGCCTGCGACTAGCTGAGTGGAGAATAGAGCTCAAGACAACATTCAATCTTGACCACAGCAGTCGGCCATCACTCCCAAGTTGGCTGCCCAACAATCTTTGCCCTATTGTTGCCAGGTACGAACTTGAGCTGAATCAGCCAGATTCTGGGAAGGATTTCGGACCAACCTGCATCACAAGTCGTACGTTTAAGGTGCCAGTACGGAAGCTGAGGTCTCATCACCATGGACACACTTCAAGCTGGTCAGTCATCTTGCCTGCTGACATTAATTTTGGGTATATCGCCTGGTGGCTTCTTCGAGCAGGAGTCACATAAATTGAACTTTGTTCCTGGACTTGGCCATGGCGGGGAGCATACCTCCTCATACTCCAGCCGTGTTAGGACAGAGAACTTTTCACGCACCATCGAATTTTTAAAATTCACTGTGGATTGAACTCTACCGTTGGATTGTTGGGCTGATGGAAGAGTTTGCATGTTGCGGCTTACCCAATCCAAAGATGGATTTTTCTATTGAACACAAACTCATTTTTCATTTTTTATTCAAGGACTACACACTATCACAAGTACAGACTTGAATTTGTTACATTATTATTGCATTTTGTGTTTTCCTCTCCTCTCATTTCAGGTTCCATAACAGCATTGGAAAGCCATGACTCGTCACGACAATAGAGAAAATCGTGAAATCTAAAGATTTCAGACAGGGAGTGTTGTGTCCCACGAATGAGAACAACTTGTAATATATTTTTCTCTATATAATGCATTGCACTTGCTATTGCTAGGCAGATTTCTACTTTCTGAAGTTTGACCCTATGTCCATCCTTTAGTTGGGCTTGTATTAGTTTGCTCTTCCCTTCTTCCTTAGTGTTCAGTTTGTAGAAGCCATTTTCTGGACCACATTTATACTTCCCTCTAAAGATCACTCTTTTCACCTGCTGCATTGTCTTAATAACAAGATTTTGGAAAAAAACTGTTCCATTTCTCCTGGTCTTTACTACAATTTAATGCTGGCTGAGTTGAACTGTCTGAGGACGCCTGGGATGTGAGTTCAAGAGCTAACGATTATCTAAAGGACTGATGATTAGAACGCTTAAAGATTCATAGTGACAAAGAAGATCCAGAACATCTCTCCCCACCTACTGTATCCTCAACCATCCATTGTAGACTGTGAGCCATCACGGGAACAGTCCTCTATCCTCACCTACATTATCCTCACCCATCCCTTTTACACTATGAGTCCTAGCAGGCAAGAGCCTCTTTCCTCACCTATTGTATACTCAACCAAATCTTGAAGTGTGTGAGTCCTTGGGGGCAAAGTCCACTCTCCTCACCTACTGTATCCGCACCCATCCCTTGTAGACAGTGAGCCTTCGCAGGCATGGTCCTCTCTCCTCAATTACTGTATCTTCAACCATCCCTTGTAGACTGCGAGCCCTCGCGGAGAGGGTCCTCTCTCCTCATCTATTGTATCCTCACCTATTTCTTGAAAAGTGTGAGCCATTGAAGGCAGGGTCCTCTCTCCTCACCTACTATATTCTTACCCAAGCCTTGTAGACTGTGAGGCCGTGTGGGCAAGGTCCTCTCCCCTCACCTACTGTATCTTAACCGTCCCTTGTAGACTGTGAGCCCTCGTGGACAGTGTCCTTTCCCTTCACCAAGTATATCATCAGCCATCCTTGGTAGTCTGTACACCCTTGCAGGCAGGGCCCTCTCTTCTCACTTATTGTATCCTTACCCATTTCTTGAAATGTGTGAACCCTTGAGGGCAGGGTCCTTTCTCCTCACCTACTGTATCCGCACTCATTCCTTGTAGACTGTGAATACTTGGGGGCAGGGTCCTCTCTCCTCAGCTACTGTATCTTCACCCATCCCTTGTAGACTGTGAGCCCTCATAAGCTGGGTACTCTCTCCTCACCTACTGTATCCTCTTCCATCCATTGTAGACTGTGAGCCCTCATGGGCAGGGTCCTCTCTCCTCACCTACTGTATCCTCACCCATCCCTTGTAGACTGCGAGCCCTTGTGGACAGGGTCTTTTCCTTTCACCTATTGTATCCTCATCCATCCCTTGCAGACTGTGAGCCCTTGGACAGGGTCTTTTCTTCACCTATTGCATCCTCATCCATTCCTTGCAGACTGTGAGCCCTCTCAGGCAGAGTTCTCTGTTCTCACCTATTGTATCCTCACCCTTTCTTGAACTGTGTGACCCTCGAGGGCAGGTTGCCTCTCTCTTCACCTACTGTATCCTCACCCTCCTTGTAGACTGTAGCCCTTGTGGATAGGGTCCTCTCTCCTCACCTATTGCATCCTCACCCATCCCTTGTAGACTGCAAGCCCTTGGACAGGGTCTTTTCCTTCACCTATTGTATCCTCATCCATCCCTTGCAACTGTGAGACCCTCGAGCAGAGTTCCTCTCTCACCTATTGTATCCTCACCCATTCTTGAACTGTGGACCCTGTGGCATGGTTGCCTCTCTCTTCACCTACTGTATCCTCAGCCCTCTCTTGTAGACTGTGAGCCCCTGGAAGGGTCCCTCTCTCCTCACCTATTGCATCCTCATCCATTCTTGAAGACTGTGAGCCCCTGAACAGGTCATCTCTCCTATCTATGTATCCTACCACCTTGTAGATTACCTTGTGGCAGGTACTCTATACCTACGTATTTACCTACCTTAGACTGAGCCCTCATGAGCAGGGTCCTCCCTCCTTCTGTACCTGTCTGTTCTTTGTATTGCTCATAATTATTGTAGTTATCTGTGTATGCCCCTTTTCTCATGTGCAGCGCCAAAGAATAAACGGCACTATCCAATATATAAAGCTGAGTTTATGTGTGTGTATGTATCATAGCCCTGCCCACTCCATATAGCCATGCCCACTCCACATAGCTTCATCTACTTTGCAGCCAGCATCTCCATATAGTCTCTCCTCCTAAAGGAAGCGAGGCTATGTGGAGGGTGCAGGGCTATCTATATAATATAATGCACACTTATAGTCCTCCATATAATATAATGCAGCCTTATAACCATCCATATGGCATAATGGATCCTCATAGCCCTCCATATATCATCATGCAGCATCATAGTGCTCAATATAGCATAATGTGGCCTCATAGCTCTCTATATAACATAATGCTGCATCACAGCCCTCCATATAGTGTAATGCAACCTCATAGTCATCCAGATAGCATAATGAAGCCTCATAGTCCACCATATAGCTTAATGCAGCCTCATCACCCTCCATATAATATAATGCAGCCTCATAACCCTCTATATAGTATAATGCAGCCTCACAGCCCTTTATATAATATAATGAAGCCTTATAGCCCTCCATATAGCATAAAGCAGCCTCATAGCCCTCTATATAGCAAAATGTAGCCTCATAGCCCTTTATATAGCATAATTCAGCCTCATAGCCCTCCATATAGCATAATACAGCCTCATGGCCTACCATATAGCATAATGCAGCCTCATAGCCCTCCATATAAGATAATACAGCCTCATAGCCCTCCATATGATATAATGAAGCCTCATAGCCCTTCATATAGTATAATGCAGCCTCACAGCCCTTCATATAATACAATGCAGCCTTAAAGGCCTCATATACCATAATTCAGCCTCCATAGCCCTCAATATAGTATAATGCAGCCTCATAACCCTCCATATGTTATAATTCAGCTTTGTAACCCTTCATATGTTATAATGCATCCTCATAGCCCTCCATACGCCTGAATGCAGCCTCATAGCCCTCCATATAGCATAATGCAGCCTCATATCGTTCCATATCTAATATATAAAGCTGAGTGTGTGAGTATGTATGTTTGTATGTCACAATAGAAAGAATCAAATGCAAATCCACAAGTAGAACTCAGGATGCACAATTACCGCACAAATACATTGACATGACTCAGAATGTTGTAGACTAATGTTCTATTTTGACATCACTGTTTTGTTCTATAATTAAGAACAGTTATTTACTATGCCCGGGCAACGTTGGGCTCTACAGCTAGTAATAAATAATAATAAAAATAATCTATAGACAATAAAAAGGTTAGTTATATCACACTTCCTAACTTTTTGAGCAAGATATCTTGGAAGATAATTTTCTTTTTTAGTTACATAGTTAGGTTGAAAAACGACACAGGTCCATCAAGTACATTTCTCTACTCTTCGTACATTTTCTATCGTTTATACTACACAATACAATTTGTTGTGAGAAAAGCACCCATCTCTCAAAAAATGCAGATTTAGTGTCTGTAATTACTACCTCTTGTGGTTAGTATTCCACTGTACAGAACCCTTTCTTATTTAGATATCAAAACTGCATTTTCTCCACAAGTAATGATTTCTCCATGGTCCTTTCTAAGGTCTTTAGAAGGAATATGCACATGTCAGTCCTTTATACTGACCACACATGGTATTTATAAATATTAATAAGATTTCCTTTGAGGCAACTTTTTTCTAAGATAAACAAGACTGACTGTTCCAACCTCTCATCATAGCAGAGACCTGCGGTCACATGATTGTGACATCATGGCAGGTCCTGTACAGAAGAAGAAGACCTCTGCAGACACCGCGAGCTTGCGGGAGACGGCGGGGGCCTTGGGGATAGGTGAGCATACATATTTTTTTTTTTTAACCCCAGCTGTCCCAGTTAGGAGCAGTTTTAATGTACTTAGCATGCTCAGTACAGTAAAATCGGGTCCATAGGGCCCCATGTTTAAAACATCGGACAGAATCGGATGTGCACTAAATGGCATCCGATTTGGTCCAATCCGATTTTGTCCGATTTTATTTTCGGTGCAAAAATCGGAGCATGCTCCGATTTTTGCACCGATAAAAAAATCGGACAGAATCGGATCGGACCAAATCGGATGCCATTTAGTGCACATCCGATTTGGTCCGATGCCCATAGGGCTGCATGGTGGCTAAAATTGGTCCGATGCTTTCCAATTTTTATCGGACAGCATCAGAAAAGAGAATATCGTAGTGTGAAACCACACTTAGGGCCCTTTCACATCAGCGTTTTTTGAAATTTGCGGCAGATGCGGTGAAAAAAACGCATCTGCCGCCATTACCGCATACCGGATCCACTTGCGGCGCGGTTGCGGTAAATGCAATGCAAAGTATAGGTCAGCCGCGGTTTTTTTCGCTGCCGCACCTGCCGCAAGTGCAAAACCGCACTTGCCGCACCTGCCGCAAGTACGCCTATACTTTCCATTGCGTTTACCGCAACCGCGCTGCAAGTGGAGCCGGTATGCGGTAATTGCAAATTTCAAAAAACGCTGATGTGAAAGGGCCCTTAGTCACTTAAAATACAATTTATAAATTTCATTGAAATACAATGAAAAGATGCTGCAAAATGTTTAAACCTTCTAACATCTTAATAAAAGAAAAGGACATTTTACAAATGATATGAAGCAGACATAAGGTAAATGTTATTTATGGATTATTTTGTCTTGTATGATTATCTGGAGGTATAGGTATAGATAAATAGATATCAACATTAGGAGTTTGAAAATTGCTAATTTTTTATTTTTTTGTGAAATATCTAATATTTTTTATAAATAAATGCAAAACCTATTGATCTAAAACATTCTGAAAATCACTGGGATATGTTGAAACATTCCAGAGTTATAGCCACATAAAGTAACACATGAGTTAAGAGGCGCACAATGCTTGGACTCAATCAGTAACTATAGAGACTACAGCAGGGGTCTCAAACTCGCGGCCCGAGGGCCGCATGCGGCCCCTCGGGCTTCACTATGCGGCCCGCCGCACCTTGGACAACTTAATGATGCATCGCCCCACGGCAGGGGGCTGCTGCAGTCCCTGCTGTGTGATGTCTTCTGTCCGCAGCACTAACAAGCTCTGCCACTCAGCAAGATCAATGCAAGCTGCCAGCCAATGAGAGGCTGGCAGATTGCATTGATCTTGATGAGCAACAGCGCTTGTCTGAGCGGCGGCTGGAGGAAGCCATAGCACAGCGGAGGCCGGAAGTCAGTACAGCAGGGACCGCGGCGGCCCCCTGCACTGGAGCAATGCATCATTAAAGTAAGAAAAGTGTGTGTGAGGGTGAGTGTGTGAGTGAGGATGTGTGTATAAGAAAGTTGTGCGAGTTTCAGTGTGTTTATGAGTGTGAGAGTGTGTATGAGGATGTGTGAGTGTGTGTGAGTGTGTGTGAGTGTGTGTGAGTGTGTGTGAGAGTTTGTGTGTGTGGGGGGGGGGGTTGTGTGATAGTGTGTATTTGAGTGTGTAATAAGAAGGTAAAACAGGATGGGGGGCATCACTATAAAAGTAGATCAGGATGGGGACATCACTATAAAATGGGATCGGGATGGGGACATCACTACTAAAAGGGATCAAGATGGGGGATATCACTACTAAAGGGGAATGGGATGGGGAACATCACTAGAAAAGGAGATCGGTATGGGAACATCGCTACAAAAGGGGACCATGATCGATGGGGGACATTACTAGAAAAAGGGATCAGGATAGGGATCACCACTAGAAAAAGGGATCAGGATGGGGGATATCAGTAGAAAAGGACATTACTACAGGGTGGGGACATTACTACAAGAAAGGGATCAGGACTTGTACTTTACTACATTGAGCAAAAAATTCTGGTATTACTAAAATTATCACTTAGTCCCACAAGAGATGCGGCCCCCGCTATAAATGTTTTTCTATGTGCGGCCCACCAACCCAGCCGAGTTTGAGACCCCTGGACTACAGAGTTCACTTGTCAATGTGCAAGTAAAACCTCTGCCCTCTCTATAGTTATCTATACTGGACAGATCACGATCATCTACTCTCCAAAGATTTATTTATAATAAAATTCTATTATTTGACAGACACATCTTCAGTTACTGTAAATGTAATCAGAGGACAGTTCACTTGGCTCCACTTAATATTTCATTAGGATCTGAACAATTATTTTTTATTACTTTTTGCAATTGATAGTGACATCATCTGCAAGTATTTCATTATTCATTTTTATACTGATTTATACAACACAAAACAACAATACTTAATCGAATTGTTAAATCACTACTTTATGACCTGTAATACAGTATTTAAGAGAAATTAGAAAATTTAGATATTACATTAGCCATTTTGACCTTTATTTGTTTCACTTCTTATATGTACAAATAGGACATTGGAACTTGCAAGTTTTAGTTGATGGGGCATAAAGAATAAGGGATAAGTACTTAGCCCCTGTACACACTAACACTGGGTGTGCATGCGTTTGGCCACGTGAGGGTCACGCTGGGTGTGAGAGGACATCTGGCAAGTGGTGCAAATTGATGGGAAAACCAGGGAAAAGTACAACGGAAGGTCCTGATGATAGCGAGAGGGAAGAGACGTCACCTCCAAGTCCTAACACTCACCTGAGTCTGATTCCTGAGTCTTTTCCCTGTGCTTTGTCACTTGCGCTAAACTTACCCAGACTAGCGCGTAGCTCAGTGAGACACTAGTCTCGCTACTGCAATAAAACAACTTCACCACTTCAAAATCACCCAGAATTCCCTATCAAGGGCTCTCAGGTGAATAATGAGTACAATTTCTATTTTTATTTAAGTGATCACTTTATTAGTCATAAATGTATAATTATTCCATAAAAACATTAAAATTCATTGCATAGGAGTATCCTGATAACTAGAATGAATTATATCTGGGTCCAGGACTAAGACCACTTATATCAGTGTTTATACAGTATTTATTATACAATAACCGATAATACCAGGTGTATAAGGGAATGCTATTTATTTATTTATTTATTTATTTATTTATTTATCACTTAAGGCAGCTATACACTCTATAGTATGATCTTGGGGCTCTTATCTCTTACAATACCTGTGTACCTATGTGCTAGCACCTTTCTCTGGCACAGGTTGCAATGTAGTGCTGCCCTGATGTTTTAATTGTAGCTGCCCACTCTCTTATATATCTAGAGCTCAAAGCTTCTTGACATATATGCACACCTATGTGCTAACAGTGCCCCTTCTAATCTAGGTTACACATTATGTACTGCTGCCCCCGTGATACGTTCCTAGTTTCCCCTTTAGTATCGCATACCTGGTTTAAAGTTGTTTGTGGCCTCGGTCCTGGCACCCCCACCGCCGGTGACTGAGGCCACAAACAACTTTAAACCAGGTATGCGATACTAAAGGGGAAACTAGGAACGTATCACGGGGGCAGCAGTACATAATGTGTAACCTAGATTAGAAGAGAGTGGGCAGCTACAATTAAAACATCAGGGTAGCACTACATTGCAACCTGTGTCAAAGAGAGGTGCCAGTACACAGATACACAGATCTTGTAAGAGATAAGAGCCCCAAGATCATACTATAGAGTGTATAGCTGCCTTAAGTGATAAATAAATAAATAAATAGCACTCCCTTATACACCTGGTATTATCGGTTATTGTATAATAAATACTGTATAAACATTGATGTAAGTGGTCCTTGTCCTGGACCCAGATATAAATCATTCTAATTATCAGGATACTCCTATGCAATGAATTTTAATGTTTTTTATGGAATAGTTATAAATTTATGACTAATAAAGTGATCACTTAAATAAAAATAGAAATTGTACTCATTATTCACCTGAGAGCCCTTGATAGGGAATTCTGGGTGATTTTGAAGTGGTTTTGTGCAAGGTGAGACATTGACAGTTGGTGGACTATTGAGATAATAAAACAACATCAGTAAGGTTAGACAGGCGGGTGGGGAAAAACACAACGCATAAGGGTATGTGCACACGGGGGCGGGTTAGTGGCGGCTGGGCGGGACCCGACAGGAAGCTCCGGAGCCGTCCACCGGCTTCCTGTCGGGTCCGTGCTGCGGGAGACGGGCGGGTGTGCGGCGGTGCACAGCGGGTTAGCGCCGGCGATTCTGCAGCGGCTGGAAGCAGCACATGATTCTGCTTGCAGCCGCTGCAGAACCGGCCGGAATATAGAGCATGCTCATTCTTTGCTAACCCGCTGGGAACCCAGCGGGTTAGCAACGGATGAGCATGTGTAAACCGCCGCTGTGTGCACAGCGGGTGTCGGTTTACATAGGTTTCTATGTTAATCCAAACGCCGGTTTGGATTAACATAAATTTGCATGAAATTTATGTAAACCGACCGGCGGTTTACACACCTAATCCGGTCCTAACCCGACCAGTGCGCACATACCCTAACACTTCTCAGCTTTTGTAACAAGAAACTACACAGCTGCAACTGAAAAAAATGCCTCAGATTCTCCAGAGACAGCCTCGTTCTGTAACGTCCATCTGAGTTACATGTAAATAGGAGAATCTTGGAGAGACTTAATGCAAACCGCACTGTCAGACAGAACCCCAAGATACCCAGACACGCTTCAACCCCTACACAGGGATCTGGCTTTACTGCATGGTCCAGGTTGTTGCTGCCTATATATGGGCTGTAGTCCAGGAATAGAAAAGTCACCAAGCAGAGTCAAAGCTAGGAGGTCAGAAAAGTACAGTCATGGCCAAAAGTTTTGAGAATGACACCAAAATGATATTTTCACATGATCTGCTGCCCTCTGGTTTTTACTTGTGTTTGTCTGAAGTTTATATCACATACAGAAATATAATTGCAATCATATTATGAGTACCAAAAGGTTATATTGACAGTTAATGCAGCAAGTCAATATTTGCAGTGTTGACCCTTCTTCTTCAGGACCTCTGCAATTCTCCCTGGCTGCTCTCAATCAACTTCTGGACCAAATCCTGACTGATAGCAGTCCATTCTTGCATAATCAATGCTTGCATTTTGCCAGAATTTGTTGTTTTCTGTTTGCCCACCCGTCTCTTGATGATTGACCACAAGTTCTCAATGGGATTAAGATCTGGGGAGTTTCCAGGCCATGGACCCAAAATATCCATGTTTTGTTCCCTGAACCATTTAGTTATCACCTTTGCTTTATGGCAAGGTGCTCCATCATGCTGGAAAAGGCATTGTTGGGCGCCAAACTGCTCTTGGACGGTTGGGAGAAGTTGCTCTTGGAGGACATTCTGGTACCATTCTTTATTCATGGCTGTGTTTTTAGGCAAGACTGTGAGTGAGCCGATTCCCTTGGCTGAGAAGCAACCCCACACATGAATGGTTGCAGGATGCTTTACAGTTGGCATGAGACAAGACTGGTGGTAGCGCTCACCTCTTCTTCTCCGAATAAGCTGTTTTCCAGATGTCCCAAACAATCGAAAAGGGGATTCATCAGAGAAAATGACTTTACCCCAGTCCTCAGCAGTCCACTCCCTGTACCTTTTGCAGAATATCAGTCGGTCACTGATGTTTTTTCTGGAGAGAATTGGCTTCTTTGCTGCCCTCCTTGAAACCAGGCCTTGCTCAAAGCGTCTCCACCTCACAGTGCGTGCAGAAGCACTCACACCAGCCTGCTGCCATTCCTGAGCAAGCTCGGCACTGCTGGTAGTCCGATCCCGCAGCTGAAACAGTTTTAAGATACGGTCCTGGCGCTTGCTGGTCTTTCTTGGGCGCCCTGGAGCCTTTTTGACAACAATGGAAGCTCTCTCCTTGAAGTTCTTGATGATGCGATAGATTGTTGACTGAGGTGCAATCTTTCTAGCTGCAATACTCTTCCCTGTTAGGCCATTTTTGTGCAGTGCAATGATGGCTGCACGTGTTTCTTTAGAGATAACCATGGTTAACTGAATAGAAACAATGATACCAAGCACCAGCCTCCTTTTAAAGTGTCCAGTGTTGTCATTCTTACTTAATCATGACTGATCGCCAGCCCTGTCCTCATCAACACCCACACCTGTGTTAATGGAACAATCACTAAAACGATGTTAGCTGCTCCTTTTAAGGCAGGACTGCAATGATGTTGAAATGTGTTTTGGGGTTAAAGTTCATTTTCTAGGCAAATATTGACTATGCAAGTAATTGCTGTTAAGCTGATCACTCTTTATGACATTCTGGAGTATATGCAAATTGTCATTAGAAAAACTGAAGCAGTAGACTTTGTTAAAATTAATATTTGTATCATTCTCAAAACTTTTGGCCATGAATGTACAAAATAGTTAGGCTTGAGAATAGTTAAAAAAACAGGAAAATCTGGAAGATCAATGATATAAAGCAGGAATAATAACAAGTGAACCAGAGTATATTTCTGGCAACTAGCAGCCACACACAAAGTATTCAAATAGGCTTCAGAACTTCATATTTGGCTGAAGTCAGAGTAAATGACTGCAGCTGAGCAGCCATATAGACATATCCACAAGCCAGACTACAACACTAGCCCCACCTTTGAAGTGAATATAGCAGCACCTGGTGGCAGATGCAGAAGTTGCAGGAGCAGACGACAGGGATATGACACCTTCAAAGTGGTCAGTTTGGGAGGTGTATTAACTGGCATGGAGTGAAGCCAGAAGTGAGTAAATATTGCAGAAAAGAGTGATAAATTGCTGCAGCTGAGATTAAGGCTATGAGTAATCTCAGTCAAAAGAGAAAGAGTCCTTAACCTCTTCAACATTGAATGAAAGTAAATTCACTCCAATATAACAATCAAAGTGGGGTCCACAGGGGACCTGCGAAAAAATTGAGCATTGAGACCTCCTGATCCCAGATTCCCGAGAGGTCACATGAGTATGCAACACACTCTTGACATTCAGGTCAGTTTGTTAAGGTCTGAGGAGTTAGATCAGAGAGCGCTCCAATGCGTGTGCTTCCAATCACCATAAGGGGAGGGGAGGAATAGTGAAATTAAGGAGGCAGAAAGGTGCACCAATCCTTTGACCACATTAAGGGTACCTCAAAGCCCCATAATTTATTCATGGGATAAAATGGTTTTCCTCTGTTAGGGGGTAAAAAGAGAAAGTACACCCTCCAGAAGACATTTCGACACTGTGTTATATTTCAACATTTTTCATTTGTTAATATTTGATGCAATAATTTAATTTGTGATTAATGCTCCTGTATGCACTTGCATTGGAAAAGTGAATGCAATAGTATAGATGCAGTGCACAGGGGAGATATGAGTGCCCTGTATATGGGAGGAGTTTTTGGGAGTAAGAAGAAAGCTACTTCCTGGTTAGAAGAATCAACAGTTATTAGTGAGGAGAGTGAAGCCAAACCCGGGAATGAGACAGACTAGACCCCATACTGTGTGTGTGCAAGGAAGAGGTAGTATGAGGTAGCACTGGGATTTGTGAACTTAGGTCATTAATGTGAAAAGTGGTGTGGTCCTCAATCCCTTCACTCCCATGAGATTTTCCATTTTCCGTTTTTATTTTCCCCTCCCTTTCTTCTAAGAGCCATAACTTTTTATTTTTCTGTCAATACAGACATATGCGGGCATGTTTTTTTGCAGTATGAGTTGTACTTTTGAAAGAAATAATTTGCTATGCAGAGAAATTCTGAAATCCGCCTTTGTGGGGTGACTGTTAAATGTTAAGTTTATTAATTTACTTGCTATGTAACTTTGATTGATATGGCAACAGAACCCCTTTAAGTCATTTCCCTATTCACATTTGTTTGCAGGGTATTTGGCATGCTTTTATCCCCATTTATCTTTTATCTGCACCCTGTAGCCTTTACTATGACCATTGACTTGTATGGGATTTGTTGTCAGAAGTCAAAGTCAGGTCAACTCTGGTTCCTGAACTGAACTTTTTTTTAGTCTGGAAAACAAGGCAAACTCAGACATCCTTGGGTGCACTCATCTCTAATAATTACTAGCATGTACAGCTGAGATCAGACGTTTACATACACTATATAAAAAGACATGTATGCATATTTTCCTCATGAACTAACATAAGATCAGAATAAACCTTTCCCGTTTTAGGTCAATTAAGATTACCATAATTATTAATATTTGTCAAATGCCAGAATAATGAGAGAGAGAATGCTTTAAGGCATTTTTATTACTTTCTGCAAAGTCGAAAGTTTACATACATTTTATTAGCATTTAGTACCATTGTCCTTAAACAGTATGGCTTGGCTCAAACGTTTTGGATATCTTCCCACAAGCTACTCACAAAAGTCTGTAGGAATTTGGGCCCATTCCTCCTGGCAGAACTGGTGTATCTAACCCGTGTTTTCTTCCTTGCTCGCACCTGCCTTTACAGCTTTGCCCATAATTTTTCAATAGGATTGAGATCAAAGCTTTGTGATGGCCACTCCAAAACATTGACTTTGTTATCTTTAAGCCACTTTGTAACCAGTCTGGCAGTATGCTTTGGGTCATTGTCAAATTTAGAAGATCCATTTCCGCTCAAGTTTTAACTTCCTGCCTCATGTCCTTAGATGTTGCTTCAGTATCGCCACATAATCTTCTTTCCTTATGATGCCATCTATTTTGTGAAGTGCACCAGTCCCTACTGTAGCAAGACGACCCCACAGCATGATGCTGCCTCCTACATGTTTTACAGTTGGAATGGAGTTCTTAAACTTCCAAGCTTCACCCTTTTTCCTCCAAATGTAGCAATGGTCATTATGGCCAAATAGTTTAATTTTAGTTTCGCCAGACCACAGGACATGTCTGCAGAAATGTAGGTCTTTGTTCCTGTGTGCATTTGCAAACATTAATCTGGCTTTTTTACGTTTCTTTTGGAGTAATGGCTTTCTCCTGGCAGAGTGGCCTTTCATTCCATGTTGATACAGTACTCGTTTCACTATGGATAATGACACAAACTTACCAGCTTCCACCATCATTTTGCTCTTGGTCACATATGACCAAAGCACGTTAATCTCCAGGACACATAATCCGTCTCCTTTTTGAGCGGTATGATGGCTGCAATGGCGGAGCTTCAGCCTGGCGGGCCCTGGTGCAGCTGTAGGTGAGGGCCGGGGGGAGGGGGGTGCTAGCAGCTTTAGGTGAGGAGTGGGGGGGTGTGGGTGCTGGCAGCTTTAGATGAGGAGTGGGGGGAGTTAACTTTGCGTGTGGCTCCTACCTACGCCGAGCCGTGCATTGCAGGTAGCAGGTCTGGGAGCCGGGGCTGCAGAGGAGAGGAGGGGCAAGGAAGCTTCCCTCAGTTAACCTCCTCTCCTCAGACACAGGGTCACGGGGGGCCCCCTACAGGTGCTTGAGGGGCCCCCTACCAGGTCGGGGCCCTGGTGCAGAAAATGGCATTAGCCCACTCTCTAATTCTCTGTCACGCTTCCGGGGGTAGGTCCGCCCCTGGATGGCCGGACATTCCTATCTTGTTTGTAATTGTTTTTACAGATGAATAATTTCACCCAAGGATGAACCAGACTTGTGCAAGTCCACAATACTCATCCTTATATCTTGGATGATTTCTTTAGACTTTTCCATGATGCTACACAAAGAAGCACTATGCTTCAAGTGTGCATTAAAATACATCCACAAGTGTGTCTCTAACTCAGATGTTGCCAATAAACCAATCAGAAGCTTTCAAACACATGACATCATTATGGGGGCTTTCCCAAAGTGTTTAAAGTCATAGTAATCTTAGTGTACTTGTGACTTTGCAGAAAGTAATAAAAATGCCTTAAAACATTCTCTCATTAGTTTGGCATTTGGCAAAAACGAATAAATATGGTAATTCTAATTGAGCTAAAACATGAAAGGTTTATTCTGATTTCACGTCAGATAGTGAGATAAACCTGTATATGTGTCTTTTTATATAGTGTATGTAAACGTCTGATTTCAACTGTAAATCAAACTCTTCTTGGGAATGCACATAATCTAGTGAGACCTTCAAATTCCTTTATTCTTATGTGGAATTAATTTTTTTGACAGCAAAAATCAACTGATTCTGTTGCCAAAATATTATTCATCATTATTATTACCAACCTTATAAATAACTCTTGCTACTATTCCCAGCGGTGCCCACAACCAGCTCCTGGGACTCTTGCCACGCCAACCCTCCCACCGCTCTGCCCATGGAGAATTTCCCTATTAAACTGAACAGTATGTAATGGTATAGTGACATCACAAACAATCAGATAGCAGCAGATTAAGACAAATGCAAATGAACACAAAATACTATTGGACATTCTTCTTTTCCCTTCTTAAGAAGCTGGAGCACTTTTATTACAGACACAATAACATCCTGCTTCAAGGGTTATTTTCCAATCACGCTGAGAGAAAGACATAGAAAACTTCCAACTGCGACAATCCATATGCACCCCTATCCGTTCTAACCGCAGACTAATCAAGAAACCCTTAAGAGTTTGCATTTCATTCTATTTTTATGATTATTAAAATCTGACACCAATGTATGATTTGTATTGGTTCTATGTTCCATTAGACAGACTTCTCCTATTTACACTCGGAGAGATGTACCTAGGGGCAGAGAGACCGCAGAGGAAGACTACAGTAAAAAGTCATAAAGAGGCAGAAATAATCAGACATAAAGGCTGCACCAGAGCGTAAAAAGATGAAATTGTAGTTTCGGATAGGAAATGTAAATCATTATCTGCAGAGCAAAAAAAATAAAATAAAATATGTTTTAATATCTGCTATCCCTTCATCTGATGTATACATACCATCTCTGTATGAAGTGATGTTGGATGAAGTCTTTGGGAAGTTGAAGGCCAAATACTAGCTAAAGTTTGTTGTAGTTTAGGTTTTAGACATTGTAGCCCATTAAACAGACAGTCTATTCATTGTAACGAGAACTTTGTAATACTCATCTTCCCAGGTTGGGGCACTGTAGGTAAAGGAAACACTCCCTAATGAGTAAAAGTTGATTACTGGAGCCCAAGTCAAGGGATGACTTGACAAAAGAGATTGTCCATACACAGATACTCCATCACTACCGTATATACAATCAGATCCACTATAAAAATGTGTATGTAGTAAACCACAGGTAAAAGAATAGTAGTTAAGAGCAGATCTTTTAACATTTGAACTTGATGACCGCTGAATTTTTCTAAAATACGGGAAAGCTTGTAGTTGCTAGGAAAATTCACATGTGGGGGGTATAGAGAGAGAGGGAGAGATGGGAAGGGAGAGAGGGAGGAAGAGAGCGAGAGAGAGAACCCCACTGAACTGAAAAATGTACATTTAGTAGAACAGAGCGTGAGAGCAACAAATGACCCTGCTGACCATAAGAGCTTACACTCTACTGGAGAGAGAGGACCCCACTGACATAAGAGCTTACACTCTACAGGAGAGAGAGGACTCCACTGACTATAAGAGCTTACACTCTACAGGAAAGAGAGGACCCCACTGTCCATAAGAGTTTACACTCTACAGCAGAGAGAGAAAAGATGCCACTTACCATAAGAGCTTACACTCTACAAGAGAGAGAGGACCAAGCTGACCATAAGAGCCACACTCCACAGAAGAGAGAGAGGGGACCCCGCTGACCATAAAAGCTTACACTCTGCAGGTGAGAGAGACAGAATGCCACTGACTATAGGAGCTTACACTCTACAGGAGAGAGAGGACCAAGCTGACCGTAAGAGCTTACACTCTGAAGGAGAAGGAGAGGACACTGCTGTCCATAAGAGCAACACTCCACAGAAGAGAGAGAGGACCCCACTGAACATAACAGCTTATACATTATAGAAGAGAGAAAGAACCCTGCTGACTATAAGAGCATACACTTTACAGGATATAGAGGACCCCTTTGACCATAGCAACTTACACTCTACAGGAGAAAGATAAAGAGTAAGAGAGGGTCGCGCTGATCATACCACCTTACGTACTATTATAGAAGAGGGAGGACCCCGCTGAACATAATAGATTACATACTAGAGAGAGAGAAAATGCGGCTGACCGTAATAGCTTACACTCCACAGGAAAGAGAGATAGAGGACCCAGCTGACCATAGGAGCTTATACGCTACAGGTAAGAGAGAGAGAGGTCCCTGCTGGCCATAAGTGTTCACACTCTACAGGAGAGAGAGGATTCCTTCTGATCACAAGAGCTTACACTCTACAGGAGAAAGCGAGTCTTAACAAGTGACAATGGAGATTGAAAATTACTCTGCTGTACAAACGGTGCTTGAATGGGAACCACTGATCTGTGATGGACCAAGGTACTGACCCCCATTGTACAAGTTGTGCTAATCTGTAAGAAGTCATAGGTGACGGGCATTATGGGGAAGGCTGTGAGCCCATGGAAAAAATGGCATTAGCCCACTCTCTAATTCTCATTCAGTGAAGGACATGCTGATGGGCAAGTTTATTACATTTGTGAAGCAAAAATTAATTCTCAAAGTGTTCGAAAACCACAGATTTCAGTAAATTTGATCAGTGATCCCTCACTGATTGAGCAATTCATCTCTAGTGTTTACCAAATTATAAGAATAAAAGGCATGTATGCATTGAAAGATGGTAATATCTGGATTTATAATTATGTATATAAAAAGCAACCAATAAAAAAAACAGCGCAAAATTTACAGAATTGCAACATTATACAAAAAGTACTTACTTATGACTCAGGACTGAGTAATGCCTCTGAGGCAACCAAATGCCAATGTCATGCTCACTACTACTCATTTATTATGTTGTATTAGATAACGGGTGGTAGTTGTTTATGTTTAGTGTTGTATTGAATACAGTACTCTATTGCTATGATTCATAGTTTTCTGTGGGCTTGTGTAAGTTATGTACAGGTTCAGCTCAATGAAATAGAATATCATCAAAAAGTTAATTTTTTCAGTAATTCAATACAGAAAGAGAAACACATATTATATAGAGTCATTACTTACAGAGTGATCTATTTCAAGTGTTTATTTCTGCTAATGTTGATGATTATGGCTTACAGCCAATGAAAACCCAAACAACGCTGCTGTATTCCACAATGCATCAAGGGAAAATATAATATTGATTTATTGGTCAACGAGTTTCAGGGTTCCCAGAAATGCCCTGAAACAGGGCAATATGATATTGATTTGTCCTGGATAAGGGGCCAGGGAGCCCTGAAATGTGTTCAATAATAAATCAATATTATATTCCCCCTTTGAGGTCTCTTTGAATATGGCAGTGTGGTTTTTGACCATTCATCCTCTCCACTCTATATACAACACACTGGGGACTGCAGCAGCCGTGATCTGCTTTTATAGTGGTTGTGACTCTCACAACCACACAAGGTGAAGCCTCTGATACCTTTTTAGGTCATATTTTATCTCTCAGACCCTTCATCCTCCCTACTTTAATTTTCTAAGATAATGACCTTGGGTTATCATTGGCTGTAAGCCATAATCATAAACACTTCAAATTGATCACTCTGTTATGACTCTATATAATATATGTGTTTCACTTTAAGAAATTAATTACTGAAATAAATTAACTTTTTAATGGTATTCTAATTCATTGAGATGCACTAGTATATTCAATGTGAAAATCTGGTGGAGAATATATGCCAGGGACGTAATACCACTGGATAAAGAATTGTATAATGCGGTTATATTCTACATCTAGTTAGGCATGTCACTCTCCATAAGAACAATTATTCCATTTTAGAGCCCCAGCCACAAGGGCCTATTACACGCTACGATATCAAAGGTACATCACGGGTTTTGGGGCGGAGCAACGATGTTATAACGATGTTGTTGCATGTGACACGTACAACCAACGATAATCGTTGATCGGAGGTTTATGAACTGGACCATAAATCAGTCGTTGGTCGTCCGTCCAACCTGCAGCATGGGTGTGTGTGACACCTTGTTAACGATGTCGTTTACGACTTCGCCTATTGAGAAGTGAAGGACGTAGGTGACCAAACGACCGCAAGTATCGTTTGCTTGTTGCGGAATCATAGCTGCGTTGTTCATGATATCTGTATGTGTGACACCTCACTGGCGAGCATTAAACGTCGTTCCAGTGATCCAGGTCAAGTCGGATCGTTGGTCATATTTCTGAGACATTGAAGCATGTAACCGGGCTATAGGCTTTTCATTTACCATGATCCGATGTTCTCAAGCTTTGCACTAAGGAGGGGCAACACCCTGAAACACATGTCTGAAACTGGAGTTTCTGTTTTAGCATCTCATCCTAAGTCATGTGGCAAGGCTCATTAAAGAGTCTTGACTAGGGATGGGCGAATCTACTCGCTAGGACTCGTTACTCGGCGAGTAGTAAGGGACTCGCAGGACTCGGTACTCTGCGAGTTTCCCAGTGATTACTCGCACGAGTCCAATGCAAATCAATATCAATCCTAGTTTTGTCAGAAACGCTGACATAACTAGGATTGCCATTGTTTGCATTAGACTCGTGCGAGTAATCACTGGCTACTGTGCCAGTGATAGCAGGGAAACTCGCAAATAACTGCTGTTTCTTTGCGAGCCGAGTCCAGCTGTCTTCTCTGTGCAGCTCCAGGGTCCTAGAGCCCGCCTGCTCACAGAGATGATGTAGCAGTGCTGAGATTGTTCTCAGTCTGCTCATTCCCTGTGCATAGACATCTATCTATTCACAGGGGATGTAGCAGAGAGGACATCGCGTTTTGGACTACGTCGGACGGAAGAGGATTTTTTTAATTAAAGATGGAGTCCCTAATGGCTTTTTTTTTATTTCAAATAAAAAATTTTCTCTGTGTTTTTTTAACCCTTTATTGGAGATTCTTAGTGGCTGGGTCAAATGTGGCCTGACATTAAGAATCTCGGGCTTAATACCAGCTTGTATAACAAAGCTGGTATTAACCCCTTTATTACCCAGCGTGCTACCGCCACCAGGGCCGCTGGAAGAGCGGGGTTCAGCGCCAGAGGATGGCGCTTCAATGAACGCGCCATCTTCTGGGGCGGCTGCGGGCTGCAATTTGCAGTGGGGGGTGCCCAGAAAGCTTGGGCATCCCTGCGCTGCGGATTCCAGCCCCAGCTGCTTAGCTGTACCTGGCTAGACATAGAAATTGCGCGGAGCCCCACGCATTTTTTTAAAATTATTTCATGAATTTCAGAGTCAGAGTCTCAGAGTCAGAGTCAGAATCTCAGAATTTCATGAAATAATTTAAAAAAAATGCGTGGGGCTCCGCGCAATTTCTATGTCTAGCCAGGTACAGCTAAGCAGCTGGGGGCTGGAATCCGCAGCGCAGGGATGCCCAAACTTTCTGGGCACCCACCGCTGCAAATTGCAGCCCGCAGCCGCCCCAGAAGATGGCGCTTTCATTGAAGCGCCATCCTCTGGCGCTGAACCCCGCTCTTCCAGCGGCCCTGGTAGCGGTGGCACGCTGGGTAATAAAGGGGTTAGGGCCAGCTTTGTATTATCAGCTGGCCCTAAGCCCGAAATTTATGGCGGTCACGCCAATATTAGACATGACCGCCATGAATTTCTATTAAATTGTTTTAAAAAAACACAACACAAAGAAAAATTTTTATTAGAAATAAAAAAAAAAGCCATTAGGGACTCCATCTTTAATTAAAAAAATCCTCTTCCATCCGACGCAATCCAAAACGCGATGTCCTCTCTGCTACATCCCCTGTGCATATATATAGATCTCTATGCACAGGGAATGAGCAGACTGAGAACAATCTCAGCTCTGCTACATCATCTCTGTGCACAGACATTCATGTCTGTACACAGGGAATGAGCAGACTGAGAACAATCTCAGCACTGCTACATCAGGCAGCAGGCGGGCTCTAGGACCCTGGAGCTGGGGCAGCCAGAACACAGAGAAGACAGGATCTTATCTGTGCGAGTCAGCGATTACTTACAAAGTAAACGAGCAATGCAAATCAATGGCAAAACTAGGATTGCTTCAGGCTGAAGCTTCCGAGACACATCTGCGATTTGTAAATCTCACACTACTCGCTATTACTCGCTTCCCCATTCATTAACATTGGACTCGCTAGACTCGCAACGAGTAGCGAGTCCTGGGCTCGGACTCGCTAGAGTCAAGCGATTCCGAGTAATTTAGGATTCGCCCATCACTAGTCTTGACTTTTAAGATTGTTAGATTGAATAGATGGTGTCATAGATCACATCCTCTTCCTTCTGGAGAGGTTATTTCCATAGTTATTTTGCTAGAATATCAGTGACATTAAAGAAGCTGTCTGGGCACAGTTTTCCAGTTTGAGTCAGTTCATCGGGGAAGCCTTTTCAGTGATTAAATCATCCCCTTTAAACTTGACTTTGTTACCTGGCTTGGAAAGATGTTTGCGATGCCAGTATTTGTTCCTTACATAGTTTGCCTCTGTTATTAAAGTCCAATATTTCAGTTTACAAAGGACAATGTTTTGTTAAATGGAATCGTGATGGGCAAAACTCCCAGAATTCAGTGCACTGTGGTGTATCAAACCCATATTTCGAGTTATCTTGGGAAATATTCAAAATTGCCTTTTCATACCCCTGCACTTATACAGGCTGTAACATCCCAAAGATCTCTTTACCCACAATACATCTGTGCATACAAGGAAATTTTTTTCTGTAAATTAGAATACTGTACATAAAATAAATTATATTTCCCAGTGCGATTGACTCTATAAATGTCCCTTGGCATTCTACTCCTAATTAAGTTCTACGTAGGAGAAAATACTTAATATTTTGAATTGAAGTCAAACCCAAATTTCTAATTTTCCAGGGAGCAAGAAAATTATGGTCTTTAATCAATGAAAATGTAAACCAAGGGAACAATCTAATATCTTTGCCTTCAACTCCAAGAGCGTTCTTGGCTCTGGTGATTGAAAGGAATATGAAATGTTAGCGTTTACTTAAATTAACTTTTTTTGTCTTCTTTGTTACCATAAATTTCCTTTCCCAAACTTATTTCAAAACTTACTAATATTAAAGGGAGTTTCCACTAATAGGACAATCTCTTCTACGTCCACTCTTTCTAGGACAATCTCTTCTACGTCCACTCTTTCTAGGACAATCTCTTCTACGTCCACTCTTTCTAGGACAATCTCTTCTACGTCCACTCTTTCTAGGACAATCTCTTCTACGTCCACTCTTTCTAGGACAATCTCTTCTACGTCCACTCTTTCTAGGACAATCTCTTCTACGTCCACTCTTTCTAGGACAATCTCTTCTACGTCCACTCTTTCTAGGACAATCTCTGCTACGTCCACTCTTTCTAGGACAATCTCTGCTACGTCCACCCTTTCTAGGACAATCTCTTCTACGTCCACTCTTTCCACCAGTTAAAATAAAAGAGCCTGTACTCACCTCCCATTCTACCGCTATTCCAGTGCTGTCGGTAATCATGATTCGGGGCTTACATGACATTGTGATGTCACATGAGCCCCGTGTCCAATCACTGCCAGCTTCTCCCTCCCCTCCTTTTGACCAAATGGACAATCAACAGGAAGTCACGCTGCAGCTGGTGCTCACTTCTTGTTGATAGCTCATTTGGTCCGAAGGCGGGGAGAGGAAAGCAGACGGTGATTGGACGTGGGACTGATGTGACATCACAAAGTCACGAGAGCCCTGAACCACAATTACCGACATTGTTGGAATGGCAGCATGGGAGGTGAGTACAGGCTCTTTTACTTTAACTGTGGAAAATGGTGTAAACAAGTGTAGTCCTAGTAGTGGATAACCTCTTAAAAAGTAAATTACTCTGTTATGCAATAATCAAAATCTAGGGCCTTTACTCTGCTAATCCAATTTAAAGAAAAATTTACAAAGGTTACATAACAGTCTACATAAAAGAATGGGGGCCCTATAGCAAAGAATCAAATGTAAAGACACTGTTATTGTGCTGTTGTTGTGCCATAATGCGACCCATCGCTGATTGGGCCTATCCACCATTTAAAAACCCAGCACACTGCATGTAGATGTAGTCATTCATTGTCTTGTTAGCCTACTTAGAAATTTGTTTTACCTCTTTTGCTGAGAGCTTCCATTGATTCCACCAGGAGGGTAAAGGGCTTTTCCGAGATTTTAGCAAAGACCTGTCACAGACCATAAATATGTAATTACTTTTTGGCCTGGTGTAAATACCACTGTTCTCCTTAATCATGAGCTGTTTTTCTTTTGTTCACTTCATCCCTTGGATATGGTCCCTTTTCACTGTATGTAAATTATTAGTATTATATTTAGACACGTGGGCGTGATCCTCCACTCCTCTCTAGTGCAGTCTTTTTGCAGACCAATCCCACTTGGCTAAATGACTATATTTATACACGGGTAAGGGGGGGCCAAATCTCAAGGATGAAGCGAGGCATGAACAAAAAAATGATGACAAGTTTAGAAGAATTGTGGCACTTTCACCAGTTAAAAAAAAATCCATATTTATGGCAAGTGATAGGTCCTGTTTAAAAAGGTTGCCGAGGTGTAGGAAGATAGTATATAACCATTACTTACCTGTTATACATTGTGCTACTCCAGTGGTTCCCTTTGGCTCTTCTGCATTCACATCACATACATCACTTACATGACCGTTGCAGTCAAGGCCAATGATTGGCTGCAACAGGCAAGTGAAAAATTGATGTAACATTGGCACTGCAAAACATGACAGGAAAAACAAGAGAGGTGGTGCTAAAAAAAATAAGGGAAATATAAAGGGAGAGTGATCTTGAGTTGGGAGGATTTTTTTTTAATTTTATACTTTTATTCCACCTAGACAACTTTCCTAGTTTCTCGGGTAACCGTTTTAGCAAAAAGGGATGGATAACTGTACAATTTTTGTAAGGCCGGCTTCAAACCTTGATTTTTCGGGTCCTGGTTAGGGATGAGCGAGTACCTTAATTATTCGTGCTCACTATACTCACAACGAATAGTTACCGGTACTCGCTACTCATTGCGAGTGTAGCGAGTACGAATACTTTTGCAGTGTATCTATAGATACACTGCGAAAGTAGCCTAAAAGTGAATAAAAGTTGTTAAAAAACATTAAACTTACATACTGCACCGGACCGGTAGATAAGACATCCGATCACTGGACAAGGACCTGTCACTACCAGCCAATCAGATGGCCGGTAGCGATCTGGCCAATCTGATGGCACCATGTCACAACTATGTGATCGCTAGCGGCCACCTGATTGGCCAGTTTGCAATGTCCTGACAGTATATCTAGGACCTTGCAAATTGGCCAATCAGGTGGCCGCTAGCGATCACGTGGTTGTGACGTGGCGCCATCTGATTGGCCAGATCACTACCGGCCATCTGATTGGCTGATAGTGACAGGTCCTTGTCCAGTGATCAGATGTCTTCTCTGCCGGTCCCGGTGCAGGCGTCGGAAGGTGAGTATGTAAGTTTATTATTTTTTAACAACTTTTAATCACTTTGAGGCTACTTTCGCAGTGTATCTACTACGAAAGTTTTAGGACTACTCGCTACTTCCCGAGTACACATAAGTACTCGGAGAGTAGCGAGTAGCCCGAATACCTCTACTATTTGGCGAATACCGAATAGTAGCGAGTATATTCGCTCATCCCTAGACCTGGTCTATCTGATTTTGCCCCCATGTATCCCTATGTATCTCGGATTGTGCTTGTTTGGCATCCAGTTTTGTTGCTTTCCGGCTGGATCCAGCTGTGTTTGTTTATTGCCCTGCACACAAAATCGGAGCTTGCAGCATTGTTTGTGTCCGTTGGCAAAAACTAACAAATCCTCCTGGATCTGGGCCAATCCGGCGCCCATAACATGGGAGTCTATAGGCACAGGATGGCGCCAGAACCTGCAAAAAAACGATCCGGTTCCCGGATACTTGGTGCAGACAGAGCGGTGGCTCTGAAATTCTGCTGTGCTCGTTCAGCATCTGGACAGCGCACCATGTCAGATCTGTCGCTGAATTTCAGCACCATGGCGAGCTCCACAGCTGAAATTTCAGCACTGCGGGCAGCTCCTCTGTACTTGTGCTGATGACATTTCACCACTAGACAGCGGCACAAATGATTACGGCAAAAAGCAGGATAGGAGGTCAGATTTGCCCTCCGGTTCTGCTCGTCTGGGGCTGTCAGGTTGTGTCCGGTGCATCCTGCAAAATACACAACCTGACGGCTCCAAACCATGGTGTGAAGCCGGCCTAACAATACGTCTTTACAGAATAAAAATGTAGTGGTCAAAAATCTACTACAGGTTTTGCCAAGACTCCACAATATAACTACCTAGCCAAATCAAATCTCCTGCTTTGAACTGAGGACAGGGCAACAACCTGAAAAATGTCTCCAAAAGGGGTTTCTAGTTTGTCTTATTATTCTAAATCATGTGGCAAGGATCGTTAAAGGGTACATATTAATTTTTAGGATTGCTACATCCAATAGGTAGCAGAAGAGATCAAGTCCTCCTCTTCCTTTTAAAGAGGTTATTTGCATATCCACAATATAATTTATATGAATATGATATGAAAAGATCATCTACTTTGCTGGTTTAGAAAATTTGCATCATATCCATTGGCTTGTGAATTTACCCTTTGAATCCCCTTTCACATCAGTGTTTTTGCTGATTCGCGGCAGATTTACTGCATCTGCCGTGTAACGGCCACCTTGCGGCAAGCCCCCATTGTGGGACTTGCAGCAGGTGCGGCAAGTGCTGTTTTTGCAGCGATCCGGCAAATCCGGCACTTGCGGCAACTCAAAAACACGTGCTTAGCTGTGCTTTTTGACTTGCCGAATGCGTCGGATTTGCCGGAAAAAATGCACTTGTCGCACTTGCTGCAAGTCCCATAGAGGAAGAATGGGTGGGGGCTTGCCGCAAGTTGGCCGTTACTTGGCAGATGTGGTAAATCTGATGAATCTACTGCAATTCAGCAAAGACAGTGATGTGAAAGGTCCCTAAGTGGAGACTTTTTGTTGGTTGCTATGTTTATGACGCTATGAGCACATGGTTCGGTGATCCAGCATTTACACTATGGTAACTTCCTTTCTGGACTAAATTGTGTGGTTTTATCCAGTCTATATGCTTTATTGTGAGATTTATGTTAATTTAATCCATATCTTATCATGGTTTAGATTACATTATAAATCATTTTTATTCTTAATGCAATTTTTCCTCTAATTGTCTGCTCCAACAGCAAAAGCAGAAATAGTAGATAATATAATTGACCTAATGCTCACATGCAATACAGTTATTAGGTCTTTGGCCCATTGTAGTCCAGGTCTTCAACTTTATTGAAAGATAGCTCTCGGATTTCGGCCAAAGTATTGTGCAACACCTTTATGTCTGCTTTTTATATTAAAACCAGCATGTTATTGCTTTATGAAGCCGACCTTATCTAAAATAGATTCTTGAGTGCTGAAAAAGATCCCAAAGTATTTGAACTTTCGGCACATAACAATAACCACACATGGGTTTCGTTATCTCTAAAATCTGCCAGGTTTATCCTGATCCCATGAGGAAGAACCTTGATTAGCAGCAGATAGCGTTGACTTAGTTTATATTATTTTAATGCTGAAAATCATAAACCGTGTCTTTCTGCGAGATAAAGTTAAATGCATAACTAGACTTTATTCCTAATCACAGAAATAGCAAAAGCAATAGAAGTCAGCTAACATTGGAGGTGGAAACTCCCCACAGGTATCTGGCCATATCCTCAAAATGGAAGAAAGCCAAACCAAAGGAGTAACCGAGTGAGAAGACGTGAAGAAACGGAGACTGCGGCAGAAGTGAAAGGCAAAAGAATAAATCATCGTGGCATGTAAAATTGTAAGCAACAATTTAGACATTGGAGAAAGGGACGTTAAAAGCTAACGATTGTAACAGGACGTGCGCTCAGATGATATCGGGAAACTATTTGTTTCCACAAAGGACAGCATCAGCCAGTTCTGGACTTAAATTTTTCAAAGTGTTTATATCTTCCGGGACTATTTGTATTAAAAAAAATCAAATAAAGTGGAGAGCCAAAGCCAAGGTTTAGGTAGGTTGCAGCTTCTGTTGAGAGATACTTCGCTCCCTTTTTTTTTCCTCCCTAGCAGTGATGAGAAAGCTAAGACATAAGAGGCAAAATATTGAGGAGAGCAAATCATTTAGATTAATCACCCACTCCTCCCTGCCAGCAGTTTGGCTCGGTTTCTGCTATAAGCTCGCGAAATTCTGCTGACGAGAACAACTGGACGACAGAAACCCATTCGCTGCCACGAGAGACCCTAAATAGTCTTACCTACTGAAACTGGTCATTTTTCTCTGGCGTTGGGAGGAATCATAAAAGAACATTTTCCCTTACTTTGAAGAAACGATGTCTTAAATGTGGTGTTCCTTTTATTTTATGGATCTCATGATAAAGAAGTTCACGGGAGGTTTGCGTTGTAAAATTGATGGTGTCTGTAATTATATGGTGGACCGATCGATCGACACTCCACACTATACTGGAATGAATAAATGGAAAATATTCAGTATTAACAAAAATGAGGACTAAGTGTATTGTAAGAGAGAAAAGGATCAGAACGTGGACAGAAGAGTCTAGGGATTCCAATTCATGCTGAAGGAGTACATACAGGTGCACTTCAATGAATTAGAATATCAGCAAAAGGGTACTTTATTTCAGTAATTCGCACATATATCCTATAGTCATAAACAGAGTGATCTATTTTAAGTGTTTATTTCTGTTAATGTTGATGATTATTGATTACAGCCAATGAAAACCCAAAGGCATTATCTCAGAAAATTAAAGTAGGGAGGATGAAGGGTCTGAGAGATAAAATATTACCTAAATAGGTATCGGAGGCTTCACCTTGTGTGGTTGTGAGAGTCACAATCACTATAAAAGCATATCATGGCTGCTGCAGTCCCCAGTGTGGTGTATATAGAGTAGGGAGGATGAAGGGTTAAAAACCGTATTCCACAACAAATGAAAGGGTGAATATAATAATGATTTGTTAGTCAATCCGTATCAGGGCTCCCTGGCCCCTTCCTCAGGACAAATCAACATCATATTGCCATGTTTCAGGGGGTTTCAGGGAGCCATGAAACGCGTTGACTTATAAATCAATATTATATTCACCCTTTGATGTCTTGTGGTATACAGCAGCATGGTTTTTAACCCTTCATCCTCCCTACTTTAATTTTATGAGATAATAACCTTTGTGTTGTCATTGGCTGTGAGCCATAATCATCAACATTTACAGAAATAAACACTTGAAGTAGATCACTCTGTGTGTAATGACTCTATATAATATATGCATTTCACTTTATGTATTGTATTACAGAAGAAAATGACTTTTTGATGATATTCTAATTCATTGTGGTGCACCTGTATTACCTGACCGTGTTATATATTGTAGGATATCATACAGAACGAACATATAATTTGATGAGTACATTGGCACCCACTAACTAAATAAGATGTCAGCCCTCTTGACAGTGCTGTAACTTGAAGCTCATGGGCCCTGATGCGAAAGCTCCAATGCTGCAAATCTTTAATGGCTTTTTCTGTAGGCCCAAGTACCTTGGTGGCCACTTATAATCCAGGGTCCGGGTGCGATTGCAACCCCTGCATCTTTTTTAGTTACCCCTCCCCCACCTCTTGGTGGCTTTTAGTAGTCCAGTGGGCTCTAATCATATCTTCATTCATTTGCTCGGGCTCTTAAAGAATGAATGTGTCCCCATTTTTCATTAAATGGAATCTGTCACCAAAATTGTGCTACTTCACTTCAGAGAAGCATCATAAAGAGGCAGAGACCTTCATTCCAATGATATGTCCCTTACCGGGCTGCGTACAGCCATTTTGATAAAATCACAGTTATATATGCTGCAAATCTAATATTGATCTGTATGGTGAGCTCTGTGTAACCCTGCCAACATAACTGATTGGTAGCTTTCTGACTATGCACAGTGCACACAGAAAGCTACCAATCAGTGGTGGGGTTGGGGTTATACAGATTTCATGAATATGGAGGACTATCTTTTAGCAGATTTACTAGTCCTCTAATGATAATCTCCTTCTTATAAAACAGTGATTCTATCAAATTTACAGCAAGCAGCCCAGTAAATCTATTAGTTAGGCCATTGGAGAAGGGAGGGGGGAAGCCAGCCAAGGACCTGCCTTGGACTGGTAAACTGAGACACCTAGCCCTGAACTCCTTGCTAAAGTATATCCGTGAAACATACAGCTCGCATCTGATTCATGTTGCACGAGATGAGAGCAACATGTGTCTGTTGACTATTTAATTTAATCTTTGAATAACGACTTTCTGAATAATGTGCCTATTAGGGATAAGTGTGTAAACAGGTATGAAGATGAAACAACGCAGTAAAGGCAACTCAGTGGTGACTCATAATACAAATTTAATTCAAGCAAATAATGGTACAGTGGTAGAAAGGTACCATCAGAGAACAGTATAAGTGATTACAAATAGATTAATACTGTGTTAATAATACGTAAGAGCTACACAAGTTCTGTATGCAGTATTCATACACCCGGTTTCTTATAGCACTGAATAACATACATTACTAAAGTTACCTTGGTCACAGTCTCTGTCAAGGAAGTGTCAATGCAACCCTGGCTTTAGTCATAATCCCACTGATCTAACTAGATTAATTATCAACATACTGGCTCGAACAGAACTAGTTCGTCAACTAAGGTATACCACGGGCACCACCGTAGCACCTGGCATCCACTTGCAGCCACCCGTAGAGCTACCTGTTTCTTTAACAACTGTGGACTTGTGTGCTGATGACTGTTCACAGTAAAGTACCCGGGAGAGAATGACTTTACCTCCGTGTCTTTGTACTGAAGAATTCAACCTGTTTGCGTACAGGAACGCTGCCTCGGAGGACCAACTCCACCTGTAGGGAGCTTTGCCATCTCTGCCACGATACCATCGCCCTCTAGAAGACTGTGGCGGCACTGGTAATCCCTCACCAGGTACTACAGGTGGCGTCACGTGACAACAATAAACTCTTATCCCCTGTGCATAATCTCTTATTGAAGTGTCACCCAGTCAACGGGCTCAGGCGCTGCCACCCATGACATCCCCGTGAAAACACCCACCGAGCCTGATATCCAAGTACCCCAGGGCCTGGGGCTCGACACTATTGGGTGGTGCTACAGCCTCGAGGAGTTACTAAAGATGCAGTCCCTAAATGTAATTTTTTATTCTTTTATGAATTTTTCCCAAAAATTTTGACGTGGGCTTCGCCATATTTTTGTGTCCAGCCGGGTACAACAGGCAGGTACAGGCTGCCCCCAACCCCCAGGTGCCTATTTGTACTTGCCTGGAAGCACCACCCTCCATCCTAACTTAGGATCAGGCGAGGGGAGCAGCTCCAGGGAGCGGGGAGGGGGCATCAGGGAGCGGGAAGCGCGGCACAGACCAGGAAAGCCGGCAGTGAAGTCGTCTTCTCACCGCCGGCTTCCCGCCTGTGTTTTTCGCTCTCCGCTCCCGGTGTTGCGCTCCTTCCTCCCTGTAGGTGCTCCCCCCACCCGGTGCTAATGTTAAAACACTCATTACATTAATTTTCAATGGTGTTCAACGTGTTCGATGAACATTTGACGAACATTCGATGAACACACATCAAATTCATCGAATTGAAATCGAACACCGGGGTGATGGCTCATCTCTAATTATAACCCTCAATGAAACACCCATGTTGCTACTGTGTTCCTAGTTAATCCTTTTGGCCAGCAAATGGCGATGTTCTTGCACAAATACTGCATAATCTTGGTTGAGTTCATCTTCTGCTGCTCCTACTCCCTAACAAATGGATCAGGCAAAATGTAAATTTTAATTATCATATAGATTATTTCGAATTGACTTTCACAGGGATTGAGCAAAATGGCAGGTCTGTACACAATTTTGCAGGATTAAAAAGTGGCATCAAAAAATTAAAACAAAACTTAATACTCTCCTTAGTTCTCACCTCTTAGACTCTTCTGCTCCACACCATCATTCTCCTGGTCTTCATTGCATAGTCTTATTACCACCACAAGAACTGAATGCACAGGTCTCTATACATTAGGCTAGGACTTCCAACACTAATGAATCATTGGAAGGCATTGTGCAAGCGCACAAAATGTCATAAAGTCATGACATCATGATGTGACATGTGGCATGAACGTGTGCACTAGGGATGGGCGAGTATACTCGCTACTATTCGTAACTCACCGAATAGTAGCGGTATTCGTGTATTCGCTACTCGCCGAGTAAATTAGGATTACTCGGGAGTAGCAAGTACCGAGTAATTTTGCAGTGTATCAATAGATACACTGCAAAAGTCCTGTAAAAGAGAGGAAAAGTGGTTAAAAAAATAAACAAATCGGGTACTCACCTTAACCGACGGCTGTACCGGGACCGGCCGATGCACATCCATTCATGTTAAAGGACCTTTCACTCTCTCAGCCAATCAGATGGCTGGGAGAGATCTGGCCAATCAGATGCCGCCACGTCACAATCACGTAATCGCTAGTAGCCACCTGATTGGCCAGATAGAAAGGTCCTCTCAGGTACACCGAGGACCTTTCCATCTGGCCAATCAGGTGGCCGCTAGTGATCACATCATTGTGACATGGCGGCATCTGATTGGCCAGATCTCTCCCAGCCATCTGATTGGCTGAGATAGTGAAAGGTCCTTTAACATGAAAGGATGTGCATCGGCCGGTCCCGGTACAGCTGTCGGTTAAGGTGAGTATCCGATTTTTTTATTTTTTAACCACTTTTTCTCTCCTTTACAGGACTTTTGCAGTGTATCTATTGATACACTGCAAAAGTACTCGGAATCGCTATACTCACAACGAGTAGCGAGTACCAAGACCTACTCGTTGCGGGTATAGCGATTCCGAATAGTACGGTACTCGCCCATCCCTAGTGTGCACTCATGCAACAATCCTGGGTCTTATCTGAGTCAGGGTGCTTTCACATCTGCGTTTTTCGCAATTCGCGGCAGATGCGGTGAAAAAACCGCATCTGCCGCGTTTACCGCATAACCGTTCCACTTGCGGCGCGGTTGCGGTTTTTTCTATGCAATGTATAGGCATACTTGCGGCAGGTGCGGCAAGTGCGGTTTTGCACTTGCGGCAGGTGCGGCCGCGAAAAAAACCGCAGTAAGCCGCGGTTTTTTTCGCGGCCGCACCTGCCGCAAGTGCAAAACCGCACTTGCCGCACCTGCCGCAAGTACGCCTATAAATTGCATAGAAAAAACCGCAACCGCGCCGCAAGTGGAACGGTTATGCGGCAATCGCGGCAGATGCGGTTTTTTCACCGCATCTGCCGCGAATTACGAAAAACGCAGATGTGAAAGCACCCTCAGAAGTCCTGGCTTGGTATGAAGAAGTCAGTGGATTTAGCAATCGCAGCAGCGATTAGAAGATGCGATAGGGATCACATGGGTGATGGTGAGGTGCCGAGAGACCAGAGAGGTGAGTGGTAAAGTGAGTGGGTGTTTTTTTTTTTTTATTTTGATGACTCTTCAGGGTCTGTTGGCCCTATTTTGCTGCGCCTACATGGAAAAAATGTTAAAATTTTTTTTGGGGGTATGTTTTTTTTTTGTAATATTCACGTAGGATTTTAGAGCCATTTTATTGTGCATTTACCTTGCTACTTGCTAATCCTACCCTAATAAAATAAAGAGTAAATATAAGTCCCTAATCTGCTGTATTTTTTCTTAATAAATTCGTGTACCCTGTCAAAGTCTGCTTCCACGTACTGAGCTGAACAGTCATTCACATGTGCCCAGGTAAAACTGAAGATAGTCATTATTGCCCATCAGTAAAATCTATATTGAGTCATTTTCTGTCCTTTTTATTCCTCATTTTATAGTCCTGCAGAATAGTGTGACATTTTTAAAAGTATAGGATAATAATAGATGAGAGGGAAAATTGTGTTGACCAAGGGTAACATTATCCACTGGTCTGCGTTCTTTGAAATAAATTGAGACATTTCTTTTATATCCCCCGGTTACCTTGTGTAGCCCATTTCTACAGATTGTAAAAAACAAAAAAAGCAAAAAATGAGCATTGAATTATGTTCCTTAGATCAGAAACAATTTGATAGCCGCAGCAAAACATATGTAGAGAAAGCTTAAAGGGAACCAACCACCAGGATATAGTCACCTGTAAATCAGTGCAGCTGGTGATTGATGTGTGCAGCATGACATCACTATTTGTTTTTTTTTTTTATCCTCTCTGGTGGGCTTGTCTTTCTGCTGTAAGCCGAATTCCCCCCCCTCCCTGGATGAGTCTGGATGAATCTGGATGGGAGAGGGGGTCACCTTACAGCCGAAAGACAAGCCCACAGAGGAGGAACAAAAAAAAACTAAATAGTGATGTCATGCTGCACACGTCAATCACCTGCTGCACTGATTACAAGTAGTAAGATCCTGGTGGTTGGTTCTCTTTAAGATAGTGGAGGAAATGTTAGATGTTAGGTATCCAAATATTTATTTGGATACCTAACATTTCCTCTACTATCTTAAAAATATATTTGGGCCCAATTTTAATTGGACTTAATTGTAACTACACAATGAATTAAGTGAATCTGCCCAAAATGAGAGATTCAGGCAACTCTGTAAACTATCAAACATGATATTGAAACCATGGACGGGTACAACTACTTACATTTATTTTAACCTGTCACGGAGTGGGTTATATAGGTTTACAAGAGAACAGTTAGTTCTTGAAGCTGATGTGTTAATTTTAAAGAAAAATTGGCAAATGTAAGAAGCGGATTGAGCGTGACAAAAGCCTAACTCTAATGACTTGATGAATGTGTGAAAGCATCTCTAAGGGTACCTTCACACGCCGCAACTTTTGGCGGCGATCAGAGACAATCTAACGTGCGCGTGCACATTTTTCATGGTTGCCTCCGAACGCCGAAGGCGCTTTTATACGCCGCAATTTTGCCCTCAACCCAAGGCGATGTGTCGCCCCGGATGTTGCCACACCAACAGCGGAACCAATCTGGTGGAGTTACATCGCCGCTTCACATGCCGCAAACCCCAAAGGAATGTGGGCGTACATGGTTAGAGCCGCAAGAACATAGGCATGACAGACTGGTGTATTCCATGCCCCAAACAGGCTAATTAGGCAACGCAATAGCGTTATGATTGGCCAGCCTGTGCAAGAAGGCTGGCTAATACATGATGCCTTTGTGTAGTGTTAATGGACAGCTGTTCAAATATGGCGCCCTGTGAAGGGACAGCCAATGGAAACACAGTAGCCACCACCAATCAAGGGAGCGGTCTCCAACACGCTGTGGCACACCTCCAGGAAATCAGTAGGTGACTCAGATTCCATCCCTCCACACGCCAAAAGCCGGGAATTTCTCCTTCATGATTGCCTCTGATTTTGGAGGAGTGCTGTGAAATCTGAACCTGGCACAACCTTTTTTATTGCCACCAAATTCACCAATTACACGCCGCAATTTCGAGGCAATTTCACGGCGATGGTGACGGGGCTACAGATTGCCAGCCAAATTTCTCGCCGCAGTGGCGGCGTAAAAAGGTGCCCTAACACAATAGGTCTTATGGCATGTCACCCATACTGGTGGATGGCTGGGATTAGCATCTACCAAGAGTATAAGGTACCAATATGAAGGTAATTTTTAAAAACATGCAATGGAGCTGCAAAAGGAGCAGATATCCCATGCTCAACTTTGTAGAGAGGAGGAATAAAGCACTAAAAATGAAAGGGCGCACAGTAGTATTTCTCCGTGGGATTATGTGAGTGCAGCAAGTTGTTGAAACTGCTCACCTATTCGGGTTGTGAGATGTCACAACCCCCCCATAAACCTGTGATAACTGTAGATGTCAAGCTATATGGTCTGCAGCAGTCCTCCCATGAGTTGAACATTCAAATGTGCTTAGGAGAAATGGGAATAGGAACGGCACTCCCACTCCAAGGAATCCAATGATTCAGATTGTTAGAAATACAAATGGTGGTTTATTACGCGTTTCAGGGCCAAACCCCTTCCTCAGATAACACCACATGATATAAGATGTACCACGATGTACACGTACATCTTATTCATGTGGTGTTATCTGAGGAAGGGGCTTGATCCCCAAAACGCGTAATAAACCACCATTTGTTTTTCTAACCACCTGAATCATGGGATTCCTTGGAGCGGGAGCGCCGTTCCTATTCCCATTTCTCCTAAGCACATTTGAATGTTCAACTTTGTAGAGAGTACATACAGTATATTGTGCAGGTATGTATGAGACCTGGACCATGTAGCAATGATAGAAGAAGACGTGGTTTGAAGAATCACATATCACATATTGACTACTGAGTTTATGTGGGTGGCATAATTAGGAAAAAGATGAACTAAGATAGGCTATGGTAGGAAGGCAAGTCAGGAAAGTACATTGTATCCTGGATTTCATGTAGATGTTATTTTGACATGTACAACCTTCTAACTAAACATTATTGCATACCAAATACACCCCTTCACTGAATTATCCCTTTTTCAGCAGGATAGGATGCGATGCTACACTACAAAAGTATCAAAAATGATTTTAGGAACAAGAAAAAGAGTATAAGTTACTGATTTGTCTTCCAAATTTCCCTTAAACTAAATTTGTGGATGTGTCAGTAAAACAAGTGTAATACATAGACGCCCCCACCTTGCTTAAAGGACTTAAAGTGAACCTGTCACCTAGATAAAGCACTCCAGGCTATCACTACCTGTCCCTCCACCTTCCTATTACTATTCTAACTATCCCTCTCTGTCCTAAATGTGTGTTGTGACTGTTTTATAAAATGTTTTATACCTTACTGATTCGTATGTTAATGAAGCGGGGGATATCATTACTAGCCCCCCTGGGCATACTCTTTCTCTCCCTCTCACCGCCTCCTGCAGTGCTTATCATGCCCCCATGGGCGTGATATTGAAATTTTAATGCGCGCCCCCAACCTGCCTCGTAGTGCTCTGTAGCTTTCAGACTATGACGCCGAACATGTCATCTCTGGAACTGCGGGGTTGATACACCTTTTAGGTATATCACCCGACTTCAAGCTAAGCATTGCGCATGCTCTGTGGAGCACATTACTGCACGTCAGCTCATCTGTGATCACAGGCAATGATGGGATAATGACCTTTGGGTTTTCATTGGCTGTAAACCATAATCATCAACATTAACATAAATAAACACATTAAATAGATTACTCTGTTTGTAATGACACTATATAATATATGTGTTTCAATTTATGTATTAAATTAATAAAATAAATTAACTTTTTGATGATATTCTTCTTCATTGAGATGCACCTGTAGTTAAATAGTGCTAGTACATTCAAATAACATAGTACACTTGGATAAAACTGTTTGATCAAAAAATGTAAACGCCATCCCACCGTGAAAAGGTGTGCCCAATCAAGATGGTCCTACTCTAATATTAAAATATTTTCAGTTAAAATGCTTGCCAAAGATTTCAGCTGGTTTGGAGAACATCTTTAAGGGCACGGCCACACTCGCGTGAAACTCCGATGACTGCAATGTGGCAAAATATTGCATTGCTATTGGACCAATGTTAGGCTATGGTCACACTTGCAGATTTTACATACGTTTTTGAGACTTGCGTTTTGTGAAAACGCATGCCAAAATGCATGCTGGGAAAAAGCACCTTAAAAAACGCATGGCAAGTGTGGCCCTAGCCTTAGTGAATGAGTCAAAACAGATTACCGTGTGTCGAACAGCTTTTTCTCATCCAGATTCTGGAGAAAAAAAGTTATAACATGCTGCAACATAATGCGAGTCACACGCAAGACTCGTCAATGCAAGTCTAGGGGTCCGACAAAATATCGAACACCTCACGGACCATCCATGTGTGATGCGTTTTTTTCACATCTGAAACACTTAAGATGCAGGAAAACAGACTGAAAAAGAGGCGTCACATGGGAACCCAGAAAGTAGCTGCCTGGTGAACTCTGTCAACACTGACAAGCACACGTCCACGAATACTCCAAACATGGCGTACAGCATCAATATAGAAATGCTCATTGTTCTGGTGCAAGAAAGGCCTGAACTGTGGGATCCCAGAGACCCAGGGTATGCTGACCAGAGAAGGAAAGATACCTCATGGATATACATAACGAGACAACTATTCCCATGTTATGACGACAGCTCACGTAATGTGCAGATCAACCTTTGGTATTGTATTATTATTTGTTTTGCACAATGTACGTATGTATTGTGTATGTGTGTGCTTACAACAAAACATTCAAGCAAAAAGTTATGTGTTACTTTAACGTACAAGCCATAATTACATGTCACAAATCGCCCTATTTTTGTTGCCAAAACATATTGATCCTGCCATGGAATATATTTCTCTGGTGAAACGAAATAGTTGGTAAACATGTCACGGACTCTTAGTGCTGATGGCTCATGCCTACGCACAACAACCTGCTTGTAGAATGATATAGAGCGTCTCTCTGTGATTCAGAAGTTGAGACTTCAGCAGGCCGGTCATGAATCCTTGTGAAATTGTGCAATATTATACATACCTTAATAACTGTATCTACTAGGGATGAGCGAGTATGCTCGGCGCTACTCGTTACTCGCACGAGTATCCCGGTACTTGGGATGCTCGGCGAGCACCGAGTACCGCCGAAATGCTTGGACTCCTTGCTAATAATTATCGATCTGACACAAATACACTGCTCCCTTCAGTGCACACAGAGAGCTGGCACCTCACTGAGAGCAGATTGATTGTTAGGGTCCCTCTGGGGGGCACAGCAAGGTGTTGTATGCTGCGGCAATTTGAAAAAGCCCACCCTCCCGCCCTTTCCCAGAAACACTCGTTTTATAACCGGAAGTCTGTGGGCGGAGCCTGTTACTAATTGACTTACATTGGGCTCGGTGCTCTGGCCGAGTACATGAGTATCTTGGGATGCTCGGCCAGAGCATCGAGCACCCGAGCAATTTAGTACTCGCTCATCTCTAGTATCTACATGTGTTTCACTTAGTTGAATGGGAGAAATTAGAACACGCCATTAGTCTGTGAGAATGCTGAATGTGCACCATCCTACGCACACGTGATAGTCTATAATTGAACACACGGCGACAATAATCCAAGCCATGTCTTGAGTATGGCCGCATGACCTCACACCTCAATTGAAAGGCCTCGTCACCAACTATCACAAAAGGGACTGGGTCGGACATGGAGCCTGGTAGTTGTGCAGATGGGGGAACATTCAGATCCTTCTGAATGAGGCGACAACCCAGTATCGAGTTCTTAAAGATATTGTAGTCTCCGGTTCGGCCATGAGCACCAACATCGACAGCTATGAAGCAGTATGTGTGTCGTGCCCACAAGGGTCTGGGGTACTCAGGTCTCAGGCATTCGGATGCAGGGATGACACGGGTGGTCACTGCCCAAGCCTGTACCCTTGTGGTGACAATGAAAAGAAGGAAAAAGATAAATAATAAAGTTTATGAAGTTCGTGACGCCACCTGTAGGTTCGGTAATGGACCTCTGGGGTGATGGGCGGCAGGCAGCAAGGTGTTGTAGCTCTCTACAGGAAGAGCGGGATCCCCAGGGCTGTAGGGTAACAATGGGGGAATATGGCAGCGCAGTCTCTGCTGGGAGACTGGAATGTCACAGTCAACCAGGAAGAAACACAGACACGTTGCTCACTCTGCACGGGTACTTTACTCCAGTAATCCGCAGTCTTACAGGGTATGCAGTTGTTTCAACTAGGGTAGTGGACCGGGTTGTCCTGGCAGTAGGCAGTGTCCCTCTGAAGCTCCGGGGATGTTCCTTCTCTATACTTGCTCTGTCCTATCTCTGCACACTCCTTCCTCGCGCTGCCCTGCATGAATCCCGCTTACTACCAGGCACCTTTTGGTGGGGACCATGCTTGATTTGGGTAGTTGGATAGTGCTTCTATGAAGACATCGACCACGCCGGTAATTTGCAGTTCAAGGATAGACCTCTGATCCACGTCGGCGCCGGTACCCTGCTTCAGACTGGGCCAGAGCATTTGGTCTCCCTCTTCTTTGCCCCTCTCTGTCTGGGTCGCGAGGTTGAGGTGCCCTCCCTGTTACTTCTCCTCTTTTATACTCTCCTTCACTTCTACTCTTATGTTTTTGTCTCTGCAACTGTTCAGTTCTGTTTCTTACCGCTCTTTCCCCACTCACTATATAACTTAGCTTCTGCTCTTACGAGGATGGTTATCCTTGTAACGAGTGTCTGATTGGTCCCCTATCACTAGGTGTGTGTGTGTGGTTGTGGAGCTTCAGGCTTCTACTACCCCCTACCAGGACAAAGCATACTGCACCTTCTGTTAGGGGCGCTGTACCCTTTTGTAGTGCGCTGACTAGCGAGGCGCTACATGTGCTGTCAACCAAACTCAATAGAAAAATAATGCTTATAATTGAAAAATTGAGTGGCTTCTTGAAGCAGATATGTTTCCCATCAAGAGAGCCAATGCAGTTTGGAAATTGGCAAGTCTTCCAAAACCCATTGGCAATACAGTACCAGTCTGCTTCCGTTGGTTCTGGGAATACCATTGGCTTCAGAAAACGCCACATCTCTTCACAGGTGGAGTGAACAATGACACCAATAGTAGATTTTCCAATCAAAAATTCAAGATATAACCCTGCAAAAGAAAGGCCAGTTGCAAGAAACCTATGGAAGCAAAGGAATGTGGAGATAAATTATCAAGCAAAACAATGACCAATGCATAGATAATTAGAAACAATGGCAAAAAAAAATATGCATAACATGCACACATGGTGTAGGAAAATGACATGTATGTGTGGCAATGGCTAAAACAACATACATTTTTTGCTAATGCACATCATTTCTGTACATCAGTTGACAATACCTTATACTGAATTTATGTGTAAAACTATGCAGGGAAAAAATAAGTGTGCATAGTATCCAACATGCGCTTTTGTGTATGGCTGTACACATTTGTAATGCTCAGTAATACAGTTAGAGTTATCACATCAAGCTTTATATTAATAACCCAGACTTGGGACTTTGAAACATGTACGGCTGGTACACACACAGGCCCACAAGTGAAACTAATTTCTTTTTTGGACTCAACAATACACACTACCAACATATGTAAACTGTAACCAGTATAAGGCTAGTGTTACACTTGGGCTGTCACCCATGTTTCACTTAGGCTAGGGTCACACTTTAAAATAGAATTGAGTTCACTGCATACAGAACCAGACTAGTGATGGGCGAATCCTAAATTACTCAGAATCGCTTGACTCTAGCGAGTCCGAGCCCGGGACTTGCTACTCGTTGCGAGTCTAGCGAGTCCAATGTTAATGAATGGGGAAGCGAGTAATAGCGAGTAGTGTGCGATTTACAAATCACAGATGTGTCTCAGAAGCTTCAGCCTGAAGCAATCCTAGTTTTGCCATTGATTTGCATTGGACTCGTTTACTGTGAAAGTAATCGCTGGGAAACTCGCACAGATAAGAGTCCTGTCTGCTCTGTGTGCTGGCTGCCGCAGCTCCAGGGTCCTAGAGTCCGCCTGCTGCCTGATGTAGCAGAGCTGAGATTGTTCTCAGTCTGCTCATTCCCTGTGCATAGACATCTATATCTATGCACAGGGATGAGCAGAGAGGACATTGCGTTTTGGACTGCGTCGGACGGAAGAGGATTTTTTTAATTAAAGATGGAGTCCCTAATGGCTTTTTTTTTTATTTCTAATAAAAAATTTTCTCTGTGTTGTGTTTTTTTTAAAACAATTTAATAGAAATTCATGGCAGTCATGTCTAATATTGGCGTGACCGCCATAAATTTCGGGCTTAGGGCCAGCTGATAATACAAAGCTGGCCCTAACCTCTTTATTACCCAGCGTGCCACCGCCACCAGGGCCGCTGGAAGAGCGGGGTTCAGCGCCAGAGGATGGCGCTTCAATGAACGCGCCATCTTCTGGGGTGGCTGCGGGCTGCAATTTGCAGCGGGGGGTGCCCAGAAAGCTTGGGCATCCCTGCGCTGCGGATTCCAGCCCCCAGCTGCTTAGCTGTACCTGGCTAGACATAGAAATTGCGCGGAGCCCCACGCATTTTTTTTTTATTATTTCATGAAATTCATGAAATAATAAAAAAAAAGGGCTCCCCTATATTCTTGTGTCCGGCCAGGTGCAAATAGGCACCTGGGGGTTGGGGGCAGCCCGTCGCTGCCTGCTGGATCCGGCTGGTTCCAGAAATACGGCGAAGCCCATGAAATTTTTTTTCTGAAAAATCAATAAAACAATCCTAAAAAAGGGACTGCATCTTTATTAACCCCTCGCCCATGGTCCAGGGGTTAATAAAGATGCAGTCCCTTTTATTTACATTGTTTTATGGATTTGTCAGAAAAAAATTTCACGTGGGCTTTGCTGTATTTCTGGAACCAGCCGGATCCAGCAGGCAGCGACGGGATGCCCCCAACCCCCAGGTGCCTATTTGTACCTGGCCGGACACAAGAATATAGGGGAGCCCTTTTTTTTAATTATTTCATGAATTTCATGAAATAGTAAAAAAAAAATGCGTGGGGCTCCGCGCAATTTCTATGTCTAGCCAGGTACAGCTAAGCAGCTACGTTTGACCCAGCCACTAAGAATCTCCAATAAAGGGTTAAAAAAACACAACACAGAGAAAAATTTTTATTTGAAATAAAAAAAAAAGCCATTAGGGACTCCATCTTTAATTAAAAAAATTCTCTTCTGTCCGACACAGTCCAAAATGCGATGTCCTCTCTGCTACATCCCCTGTGCATAGATATAGATGTCTATGCACAGGGAATGAGCAGACTGAGAACAATCTCAGCTCTGCTACATCATCTCTGTGAGCAGGCGGGCTCTAGGACTCTGCACAGAGAAGACAGCTGGACTCGGCTCGCAAAGTAACAGCAGTTACTTTGCGAGTTTCCCTGCTATCACTGGCACAGTAGCCGAGTCTAATGCAAGACAATGGCAATCCTAGTTTTGTCAGCGTTTGCCATTGATTTGCATTGGACTCGTGCGAATAAACGCTGGGCAACTCGCAGAGTACCGAGTCCTGCGAGTCCCTTACTACTCGCCGAGTAACGAGTCCTAACGAGTAGATTCGCCCATCCCTAAACCAGATGCAGTGAACGCAATTGTGTTCCCACACATTTTATTTGAAAAATGTGTGGAGGGAACCGCAATGCGCTAACCGGATTGCTCCGGATGTGTACCCAGAGCAATCCGGTTACCGTACAGTTTGCTCATCCCTGCTGCCGCATTGATGAGCAAACTGTCAAATAAGCTTTAATATTCCAAATAAGTGTGCCCTTCATGTCTCTAAGGGGTGCCCACCCCCCTAGAGACATGTTGTCTACTCTGGTTTGCATGTAATAGGTTAATTACTCATGTACAGTATGCCGGCTCCTGTCGGCTCTGTACATTTTTATTAATGAAGCCGCCTACTCCTCTGGCAGCGGTGCGCATATTATACGTAATGTGCATATAGTATGTGCCGCTGTCCGAGGTCCTGTACTCATAGTAGATCTATGGACTGCGCAGCGCCATAGATATTCTGTAAAAGCCTTCAGGACCCTGGACAGCAGCACATACTATACGTACATTATGTATAGTATACGCACCGCTGCCAGAGAAGCAGGTGGCTTCATTAATAAAAATGTACAGAGCCGACAGGAGCCAGCTTACTGTACATGAGTAATTAACCTATTACATGCTCACCAGAGTAGACAGCATATCTCTGGGGGGGGGTGCACCCCCTAGAGACATGAAGGGATCACTTATTAATAATATTATTGTTTTTTTAACACATTAAACACTTTGCTTATCCCGGCAGCAGCCGGGATAAGCAAAGTATACGGGAACCGCATTGCTCAGGATTACACATCTGGAGCAATCCGGTTACCGCATTGCGAATGTTACAATCGCTCCAAAAACTGCAGCCTGCATGATTTTTCATGCAGGCTGCAGAGCCGGTTGCGGAAACTGGATTGCATGTAATGCAATCCGGTTTTTAGAATGGGCTCCTATGAGGAATATTTCCTGATGCGGTTTTGAGCTTTATGAAAGCTCAAAACCGGATCAGGATTTAAAAAAAAAACACAAGTGTGACCCTAGCCTTAGAAAATCTAGCAGAAGTGCATAGCGTTAACGGCAAGCCCTGCCCAGCAATGCAGCCCCATAGAAACCCACTGTTTACCTTAGCAGCGGCTCCACGCTAAGCATCAAGAAGTGCGCTTTTGGAAAGCGCACAGGAAACGTGAGCTTAAATGTTTTCCTGTGCGCTGTCCAAAAGCACACTTCCTAATGCTTAGCTTGGAGCCGCTGCTAAGGTAAACAGCAGGTTTCTATGGGGCTGCGTTGTCAGGCAGGGTTTGCCGTTAACGCTATGCATTTCTGCTAAAATTTCTACGTTTTAAGCGGATCCATCAAACGTGGGTGACGGCCCAAGTTTGACCCTAGCCTAAAAAAATATTAAGATTTGCTAGAACTTTAGGGCATTACACATATACTGGCAAAACAGACATTCGTTATCATTACCTAAGTATCATCAGCCGTCGCTTTTCTGCACAAATACTTTGTTGCATTTGTGTATTCTGGTAGGTGATGGCAGGCCTAAGTATCTCCAACAAAATGTCAAAAATCTGTATGCTCATTCGGGTGCAGGCATGAAATTTGGGGGCATGACTATTTAATTCTGTATACAGCTTGTTGAAATGTCCATGGGTAGTACGTTGCAGGAATAGGGGATGAGCCCACATTCGGTGATGCCTCCTTGGATGTACAACAATTGGGTATGGACTTCTAAAACGCCTGGAAATCACCCAGTGGAAATAAAACGTTATGTCATGTTTAAGGTAAGATTATTGGACATCTTCACAGTATTCTCAAAAAATGTAGTCACAACAAAAACAATGACATATGACCAAGCAAATGTGAAGACACAATGCTGTCTGTTTTGACAGCTCAAGAGGGACTTTGCAATGTTCATGTTATATTTGATCCTTATATATTATTTTTTTTATTGTTAAGTCTTTTAACCTCTTTATATTAAATAGTTAAATAGGGATTAGGCTACAATGTATCCTCTCTATAAGAAACGTATCATAGCTATAATACCTGTTCATTTTATTTCTATTACAGATAGACACAAATGTAATGACTTCTGCAACATAAACATTGTCCGTCATCAGCTCCTTTAACTAAATCAACCTTATGGCGACAATGTAGGCAATCAGGTCCAAGTAGATAATGCAGCCGCGTGGAGGTCAATCAATATTCAATATTGTATCACAGACAGTAAGCGGGGTTTGTTCATCAATGCCACAACCGCTAATGATCAGGATGACACTGTTACTCTTCCTATCCAATATTCTCAGCCATATGGAGATTGGGATCAGTGGCTTTTGAGTCTTTTACCACCATTGTAGCTGGAGATTGTCTGCCATAGTCACAACAGAGTTAATGAAATTCTCCACTGATAATTCCAATCAATGAAGCAACTTTCAGAGCCGAAGGAGTGATTGAAATTGTTTAGATATGAAAACCTGAGACAAGATCTCGCTTCAATACCTATTCATGTCTTCTTTTCCTTGGGGACGGACTTGCTAATTTTGCTTTAATGAAGAATATTTATAACATGAGGTTTGATAGCTGACCGATATTGGACTAACGCAAGTTGTTCTTTTCACCATTAGGCAATCTTTTCTCCTATTTACTGTAATGTTCTAATAATTCTCTAACTAAAAGGTCATATTAGCGCTAATTGGTTTGTTTTTCTATCACTGAGTCCATACTTACTGTCTGTAATAGACAATTAGATTTTTGTATGCTTGTTTTTTTAGTATAGTCTAAATTATGATTGTTTCGTATAAGCAGAAAGGACACTTTATTCCTGGGATGATCCAATAAATGTACCCTGCAATATCAAATTAATGCAGTGCCTGAAATTAAATATTTCCTTCTTTTTACCTGTAACATCTATGCTGGTGTCTGGTTTGGCATCGGTGCCGAGCCTTTGTTGTAGGTGATGCTTGAGAGCATCAAACCTATTTTATTCCTGGGACTTGTGGCTCTGGCCAGTCTAGAAGATATGGGGTTAATCCTGTTGGCTTGGGTTTCTTCCTTCTGTCAACACTGGTGGAACGGTTCACTATATAATACCCTGAGAGCCAGTTCCCATTGCCAGTCAATGTTTGTGCCTCCTGGCTTTACCTCTCTTTGGGCACCTGTTGTCTCATCCTGATATATCCTGTTCCCTAACCTTGGTCAGTTTATTCAGGTTTCTCCTACCCGACAATTTTTCCTCTGACATTAACTCCTTGATCTAACCAGGCTCCCTGACTATCCTTCTTGCCAGCTTGCACCATGGATCGGTAGCTGACTTAATAGCCCAGGCCATGGATCCCTGTGTTAGTCCAGATCCCTGTACAAAAGTTAAATGGTGAAGGCCTGGGCAATCCCTGGCTTCTAGAAAGCCGAGGTGCTAGAGTAAACCCTGTTCATAGTAGCCATTTTGAAGCTTCCAGGTGACCTTGCACAGTGTCCATGTGACAATATCTTTTTTAAAAATTTCATTTATTTCATGATAAGTGGCACAAAAAACTCAAATGAGCTGAGGTAAGTTTAACAAATGACACAGCTTCTAGCTGGGACGCTAAGCTGCACGTCGCCCCAACTATTACAAGTGATATACAGCAGACAACCATGAAAACACAATGTATTCACAACTATATGTATGCTTACAAAGTATGGTAAGAAAAAGTAAAGCAAGCTTTCGAGACACTATGGCCTCTTCATCAGGCATAAAGGTTAAGCCTGATGAAGAGGCTATAGCGTCTCAAAAGCTTGCTTTGGTATTTCTTACCATATTTCCAGTTAGCCATTAAAAGGTATCAACCACTGAGGCCTCTCAGATTCTAATATTTTTCTATTTACTGGCTAACACGCTACAAACATTTTTTACCTTATCAAGACTATCAAGGGATTCTAGAAAGAAATGTGCTGCCCATTGTCAGAAAGCTTGGTCTCAGTTGCAATTCATTGGTCTTGTAACAGAATAAATGACCCAAAACACATGGCTAAAAACACCAAAGAATGGCTAAGAGGAAAACATTGGATTATTCTGAGGTAGATTTCTATGAGCCCTGACCTTCCTATTGAGCTCAGGCCCAGACTGATAGGCGGGAGGGGTGGGACTTTTCCCTATGTGCCGCCCACTAGTGTGGTGTGTGGGCCGCCCGCTCCTCCAGCTGCAGCCCTGCTTTAAATCATTGCCGCTGAGCGGCCACGGCATGCAGGGGGCGGGGCTTTGGACATGAAGGGGACGGGGCTGTTTCCCCAAAGCAGGGCCCCACTCACACCAGTCAGGATGACAGGTGTGTAATGGGCACAGAGCCCGCAGTATGTTATGTGGTATACATCCCGTAGTATGTAATGTGGTATACAGCCCGCAGTGTGTAATGTGTAACCAGTGGGCAGTCTGTAATGTGTATACAGCGGACAGTCTGTAATGTGTATATGGCCCACAGTCTGTATTGTACAGCATCAGAAAGTTTTCCTGCTGGCAGAGTATGCTCTCTGTTCTTCCCTGTGTCTCCATGGATTCTGTTCCTCTATGCACCCAGCACTGGACTTTTTGCTGCCACCTTTCATCTTTTCTCATTTTTAGGATCTGGCTGAGTCTTGGCTATCTATGTACCACAGCCTCCTATCTATATAGCACAACCTCCTGGGTATGCTAAGTATAATTCTTCTGTCTACTGAGTGTAATCCTCAGTATCTATTATTGTGTATATATACACTGCACAGTACCACTTCTCCTGTCCTATATACTGGGTGTAATGCTCAATATCTGTATTATTCTGTGTATATACACTGCACAGTACCACTGCTCCTGTCCTATACACTGGGTGTAATCCTCAATATCTGTATTATTCTGTGTATATACACTGCACAGTACCACTTCTCCTGTCCTGTATACTGGGTGTAATCCTCAATATCTGTATTATTCTGTGTATATACACTGCACAGTACCACTGCTCCTGTCCTATATACTGGGTGTAATCCTCAATATCTGTATTATTCTGTGTATATACACTGCACAGTACCACTTCTCCTGTCCTGTATACTGGGTGTAATCCTCAGTATTTGTTTTATTCTGTATATATACACTACACAGTACCACTTCTCCTGTGCTGTATACCGGTGTAATACACAGTATCTGTATTATTCTGTGTATATATACACTGCACAGTACCACTTCTCCTGTCCTGTATACTGCGTGTAATCCTCAGAGAAAACAGGGGGAGCCAGCACAGCCAAAAATTGCTGTAAAAATAAATGCGTAAGTACACCTGTCACTACCATACATCATACAAATAAAGACATTTCGCAAAAGATTACCAAAATAATCTTTTGAGCCACTCTCCCACGTCAAGGAATGTCTCAGATAGAGTGGTCCTACTCTACATATTTTTACATTTTTGATGTGTCCGTAGACAGCATAATATAATATAAAATAAAGAGGACCATATAAAGCTAACACTCACCAATACATGTCAGACAATGCTTCCCAAGGTGCCAGGTGGGTCAGTGAATGAAGAACAACTGAGGCCCCCACACCTGCGGCCTCCACCACAAGTGTTTGGGCTATTTCACAATTAACCCTCACCGACCCAACCAGCTCTTAAGGGTAAAAGCAAGTCAGGTTCAGGTGAGTGTAGCTGCAATAAACTAGCCTGAGGGCAGGAAGAGGTAACTCTGTGTGAACAGTTACTAAAAATAATGGAGTCAATGCATATGGAAAACAGACAATATTTGGCGTGCACGGCAAGTGGTGGTCAGCCACTAAACTATACCAGAGAGAAAACAGGGGAGCCAGCACAGCCAAAAATTGCTGTAAAAATAAATGTGTACGTACACCTGTCACTACCATACTGAATACAAATAAAGACATTTCGCAAAAGATTACCGAAATAATCTTTTGAGCCACTCTCCCACGTCAAGGAATGTCTCAGATAGAGTGGTCCTACTCTACATATTTTTACATTTTTGGTGTGTCCGTAGACAGCTTAATATAATATAAAATAAAGAGGACCATATAAAGCTAACACTCACCTATACATGTGAGACAATGCTTCCCAAGGTGTGGGGGCCTGAGTTACCTTATATCATTTGCACTGATTTGGCACCTTGGAAGCAGGTCTGATATGTGATGGTGAGTGATAGCTTTGTATGGTCCACTTTATATACATTATTGAGGTCTTTTGACACAGTGAAAATTAAAAATTGTAGAGTAGGACCACTCTATCTGAGATATGCCTTGTCGCGGCAGAGTGGCTCAATAGACGTTTTAATTATTTGCGAAATGTCTCATTTTTATAGTGTGGAAACAATATGTGTATTTACACAATCTATATTTTTTTCTGGCAGTGCTGGCACTTTGTTTTTCCTTGGGTGTAATCCTCAGTATCTGTATTATTCTGTATATATACACTGCACAGCACCACTTCTCCTGTCCTGTATACTGGGTGTAATCTTCAGTATCTGTATTATTCTGTATATATACACTGCACAGTACCACTTCTCCTGTCCTGTATACTGGGTGTAATCCTCAGTACCTGTATTATTCTGTATATATACACTGCACAGTACCATTTCTCTGTGCTGTGTACCGGGTGTAATACACAGTATCTGTATTATCCTGTATATATACACTATACAGTACTACTTCTCCTGTCCTGTATACTGTGGGTGTAATCCTCAGTGTCTGTATTATTCTGTATATATACACTGCACAGTACCACTTCTCCTGTCTGTATACTGGGTGTAATCTCAGTACCTGTATTATTCTGTATTATACACTGCACGTACCATTTCTCCTGTGCTGTGTACCGGGTGTAATACACAGTATCTGTATTATCCTGTATATATACACTATACAGTACTACTTCTCCTGTCCTGTATACTGTGGGTGTAATCCTCAGTGTCTGTATTATTCTGTATAAATACATTGCTTAGTACCACTTCTCCTGTCCTGTATACTGGGTGTAATCCTCAGTATCTGTATTATTTTGTATATATACACTGCACAGTACCACTTCTCCTGTCCTGTATACTGGGTGTAATCCTCAGTGTCTGTATTATCCTGTATATATACACTGCACAGTACCACTTCTTCGGTCCTGTATACTGGGTGTAATCTCAGTATCTGTATTATCCTGTATATATACACTGCACAGTACCACTTCTGCTGTCCTGTATACTGGGTGTAATCCTCAGTGTCTGTATTATCCTGTATATATACACTGCACAGTACCACTTCTCTTGTCTTGTTGTCAGAGAGGCGGTATTGGACTTTGATCTTCAGCATATAACTGTTGTTTAAATTAATTATCCACACTATGGAAGTCATCTCTTGTCTTCTGTATAGGTGAATACTTTCTCTTTGCTCTGGATCTGACCGCTGGGACCCCACAACCCTGAGAAACGTAGCTGTGAAGATCACCATGTGAATGGAGCTGTGGTTGATTATTCCCTCTGCTGTACCATTCACATGTGGCTCTTCAAATAACTGCTTTGAGAAAGTGATGAGACCACAACAACGTAAAAGCAAATTTCACTGATCGAGGCTGATGGGTGTTATAGTATGTGGGCTGGTGGGGTTTGTTTTCCAGGGCTGCTTTTTGGTCCCAGTCCGGCCCTGATTGAGCATCTTTGGAAAGAGCTGAAATATGCCGTCTGGAAAAGGCAACCTTCAAACACAAGACAACTGGAGCAGTTTGCTCATGAGGAGTCACCAAAATGTTGTGTCAAGAGGTGCAGAAGTCTCATTGTATCGTTTGATTGCAGGTGATTGCCTCAAAAGGTTTTGCAACAAAATATTAAGTAATGGGACCATAATTTCTGTCCAGGCCGATTTCATGAGTTTAATTTTTTTTTAAATTCTGTGGAAGCAGGGCTGAAAAGCTATGTTTAATTTTCATTTGTTAATTTTCATAGATTTTATTTATTATTACTTTTGTCAGATTCAAGTTATTTCTGTGACCATTGTGGGTTTTTCTTTCATTAAACGATGGGTACCAACAATTTTGACTGCATGTGTAATGGCCGCTTTACACGTCCCGATATCGTCGTCCAACTTCGACAAAAAGTCACGTCGTTTGTGTGTTGTGTGGTGTGAATGTGCAATTCGATGCAAGAACAACGCCAAAACAATATCGGGGGAGAAATGTGCAGGCTCTCCAACTGCCCGATATTGGATGGACAATCTGGCAGGATCGTGCTGTGTGACAGCCCAACAACGACTTGAAGAACAACTTCCCCTATTCACTCCCATGTTAAATGGTCGTTCCCTGGTTCGCTCGTACAAGGGGGCGTATACATCGCAGTTGTGTTGCCTGCCGATATCTCCCTGTGTGACAGCTCCTATGCGATCTTGGATTTCAGCCAAAAAAGTGTGCACTCCCGTGCCGTTGTATACAATATCGTAACGATATTGGGACGTGTAAAGCGGCCATAAGCCATATCTAATAAATCTTTGTGTAAAGTTGACCACGATTTATATAATGCCTAAAAACATTACAAATCATTATGAATCCTACTGCAGTGAACCCTGCTGATCGCCAAAGCAAAATAGCATCAATATTAGGAAAGCATTGTAAGGGTGGATTCACATTGGCGTTCCCCTCCGCAGCGTTCTGCGGAGGGCAACTGCCATGTGAGTGTGGAACCCCTCTGGCTAGGCGCCACAGAGAGGAATTACACTTTACAAATGTATGTGTTCCTCTGTAAGTTGTGGGTTCAGGGTTTAACCTATGGAGTCTGTTTTTACACACACACAGGACTAGGCCACCTTAGTATAAAGGGATTGATTATTCAGTAGGTCCAAAAGGGGGTGGAGCCTAGGTTGGTGCAGAAAGAGTTGAGTGACAGTTTAGTTCAGACAGTGCTGGGAAGGCAGCCAGAACGGACGTGCCTGACTGGCTGCTGACAGGAGGGATACCCATCTCTAAGAGGGGGCCCAGGACAGAAGGGGATGGACCAGAACCGGTTGGAGCCGGCTGGTAACGTCCGGGGAAACACCGGCAACACGGAGAGCCGAGGCGGTCAGTAGTTTATCTCGGGCCGCAAACCGACGAGCTGTGGGCCCATAATCACCGGGTAGCCGTTAGTGCCACAAAGGTACCTCACCCCTCAGTACCAAAGTAGATCCAAGATCACAGGAGCATCGGTCCGGATTCCGGTGGCGGGAGGTCCTGATGTTTACGTCTCCCATCCGTACCGGTAAAGTAAACCCGTGCTTCACCGTGGTAGATCAGGGGACTGGCGGGAGAGCTGTGCAAGGTTGGTGAAAGATAGAGAAGAACAGATTGGATCCCAAAAGACTTGAGAAGTGACATCTGGAGACTCAATAGGGGGACCCTGAACCGGCAACAGACTCCCGTTAAATGAGACTGTACCTGTACCTTATCATCTGCTGGTACCCAGTAAAGTGGAGTTAGAGTTGAACGGGTCTCTGTCATTCTTCTCGCCGGTGCCCGGAGGGCTTGAGCATCATCAGCAGCATCGCATAAGAACCACCACAACTCCCCTCATCCACCTCATCATCCTCCATCACTGCTGCCCTGAGGTAAAAGCTCCACCAGTGGGGAGCTGGACCACACTTAGCTGCAACCTCCATCACCTCAGTGGCTGGCCTGCAGCGCCGGTACCCCAAATTACCGGAATCCACAGGTGGCATCACATACCCCTGTAAATATTCCTTCCTTCCCTTAGCCTCCAACAAATGACAGTCAGGGCACGGAACCAGGAACCCGACCACCCCTGATTTCCCCAGTTAAAATCCATCAAATCCATCAAATCCAGGCCTGGTATCTGAGTACCCCTAGCCCTGGGCTCATCATTTTCTGGCATCACGAACAGGATATGAACCAACCTGGTAAAACAGGTAAAGTGCACCTAAAGACTTTATTCTTTATTGACTGTTTGTGTGGCCGCCATCACATCGCCTCAGAAATTACAACTGCGTCATCAAGCAGGAAAAAAGAGCGGGAAAACAAGCCACGAAGTGACGAAGTGTAGTGGTGGGCTCCGGAAAAGCCCAAAGGACTCGCCTATAGGACTCTCATGGTGGGCGGGCATAAAGATGTAAAAGGACTATGTGCTGGCCCAGACGCATGCTTCGGCCCCTCAGCATAGATGGGCCAAGAAAGAGGAGCCAAAGTGTCTCCCCGCCCGCCTTGCTATCAAACAACAAGAGGGCGGGTCGGGCACCGTACCGGAGGATCCAGCGAGCGTAGAGCCCGGAAGAGAGGAGACTGCCGAACCGGAAAACCTGATCCGGTTCTCCGAAGAGTCCGACCTGACAGGGAGGATGTCTGAGAGGAAGGAACAGCCGGCGGCGCAGAGGTGTCCAGGCCCCGCGAGCTATGGTGGGCCGATCGCCTGGAGCAACAACAAGACCGGTTCGGTATGGAGATGAGGCGATTTGAATTCCAGTCTCCAGCCCCGATCCCGCACTCCTGGCAACCCGTCAGGAGGCCCCAGTTCCGGATGACACGAAAGGCAACGTCATCATCTACAAATGCCATGGAGGACCCCGGGGGTGGTATACGATCCGGGTTAGCAGAGGCAAGGAGTGATGAACAGTCCTGGTATCGTATATCAATGTAAATAGTTAAATGCCTTTCTTTTGCAGCACTATTATAGTGTATATTGTCGTATTGTGTGCGAGTACATGAAACGGGTTTTGAGCAAGTAAAATCTGACCACCCGTGATTTCCCAGTTAAAATCCATCAAATCCAGGCCCTATATCCGAGTACCCCTAGCCCTGGGCTCATCATGAGTGTAGCTACCACAAGCCCCTATGTTTATAATAGGAGCGCACGGTGCTGCGCTTGACTGCGCATGACCGTGCGCTCCCATTCATTTGCCTGTGTGATTTGTACGCATACGTATCCTTGCGTACAAATAATACATTGTCGTCCGCACCAGGACGGTGACATGAGTGTGATTTGTACGTAAGCATGCGCATGCGTACAAATCACACAGGCAAATGAATGGGACCGCATGGTCATGCACAGTCAAGCGCAGCACCGTGCGCTCCCATTATAAACATAGGAATTGCAGTGGCTGTGCTCACATGGCGGTTCCTCTCCGCAGAGCGCTGCGGAGTAGAACGCCAGTGTGAAGCCAGCCTAACCGTTCTCCTTTTTTTCTCTCTTTTTTTTTTCCTGGCAAAGGCAGGGATGACCCTTGAATATAAAAAATCTGGCAGACACAGGGCCCCTTGGCAAGAACAAAATATGGGCCCTTTGCAGTCCAAGAGATTATTATTATCAGGGGCGTAACTACAATGGGTGCAGAGGTTGCAATCGCACTCTGGAGCCTAGGGGACCCCCAAAGGTCTCTTTGGCCTATAGAAAAAGACTAATGCTATTAAAGATTTGCAATGATTGGGGGCTCTAGTGGAGCTTTTGCATCAGGGTTCATGATCTTCAAGTTACGCCACTGATCACAATGCACCTTTCCACTTGATGTGGAGGTAGAAATAGGCCCCCTAACCTCTTAGTCCCCTGTGCGACTGCACAGGCTGCACCAATCATATGTCCATCACTGGGGCCTTCCTCATTGGGACTTGCCTTGCAGGAAATAATTGTTACTACCCATGGTGCCATACACTAAAAAAAAAAAAACATTAGCTCAGCATTCAAAACAAGTCACAGTTCTAGATGACTCGATGGTGAAAGGGTTAATCCTGGATTTTCAAGAGGCCTGAGTTCACCATCACGACCCCAAAGGCAGAACATAAAACAGCCAGACACACGGGATCTGGCTGTGATTACAAACATCTTTCATCATTAAATATTAACGCTCCGGCTGCTTACAGGCACGCTGCAAGAGTTATAGAATTTAATTCGATCATGGTGGAAAAAAAAACAGGTTCACATAGTGTTACGGGCAGAAGAAGGTAGAGGACAGAGTTATGGGCAGCCGAGGCGACATCACAAACTGCTTTTTATACAACCTTCTGACCCTGATACCAGCTTCACAGGGGAGATGTTAACTCGTAGACTCTTTGCAGCTAGACATTTCATCTGAATTTTTTGTACAACGGTCTGATAGCGAGATCAACCAACCACAGCACCGCCATGAAACTATTCATTTTAATTGTGAGCATTAGTATAGAACCGCCACTGTTTTTATTTCCCTGTGGATCTCAGGAATGCAAAGATGGAAAATAATATTTTTTCAAGTGTAATTTCATCTTAAACACAATAGCTGTAATAAATCTAGAATTCCTCTAAGAATTAGGTCTGCGCTATATTTTAGTAACCTCAAAAATACCTTTTGAAGAAAGAAACTGTGCATCTACGTAACAGTATCTGGTTTTATGTCTTTACAAAATGTCATCTAGCAAAATGCTGGCAATTGCCCGTGATTTATTAAAAGGTGGCAACATTAAGTTGCCTGTAGGTCGATTAAAGCAGCTAGTCCAGTTTGTTTCACAGACAGAAAAGTTATCAAACTCTAATGGTACCTTTACACGCGGCAACATTTCTAGGGTGTCAACAGGTAACTTACTGGCTGCAGTGAAATCATGGAGACATTATTCTATTTGTACACAGCAACAAGATAGAACCTTGTCTCCATGATTTCACTGCAGCCAGTAAGTTACCTGTTGACACCCTAGAAATGTTGCCACGTGTAAAGGTACTTTAAGGCTACGTTCACACTGTGAATTTTTGGATCCGTTCTTGATCCGCTTTTTGTTGGACCCCCTTCACATTACGTTTTTTTCCTGTCTGGGTATCCTGTTTTTTGCAGGACCACATGGACAGGAACAGACAGGACTTGAAACTCCGGATGCCATTTCTGTTTCCGGATCTGGGATTTTGAGGGATCTAGACTACAAAAAGAGCTGCGAGGAGCCGAGCCTGCAAAGCACAGCAAGCGGTGTCGGGCCTGTACTTTCCCTTTTGCAATGTATCTACATACATTGCGAAGGAAAGCAATGGTTAAAAATAAAAAAAAAACTCACCTCTCCGCCGATTGCGATGCGAGGCGTCCACGTCTGATGGCTGTGGGACCTTAATCAGCTGACTGGTGGCTACCGATCAGCTGATGGGTCACATGACAGCATCATGAGCGGTTTAAATCGATCAATGGATAACAACAAAACTAGCAAAACTTTCAGTTTCCTCAATAGCAAGTTTAAACCTAGCTGTCCTGAAGTAGCAAGAAGCAGTCTTCTTCATAGGCCACTGAGTGGCAGCTTACAAAGGTTCATATATACATTAACATGTACCATGTCAGCATATGTTCACAAGAACACATTGTGTCTTGAGTGCTGTGCAGTTTTTTTTCTGTTTTATCTATAAGATGTGGAGTTGCTGGCTCCATGACTGCACTTAGCACCATCATCACCCACATGTGGTCTGAGGTTGAGATGGTGTCCACCCACCTAACAGTGGGACAGAGAGGAAAAGGAGGACAGGGATGTCAGCGTGAGGTACCTTTACACATGGCTACATTTGTAGCTTGTCACCAGGTAACTTACGGTTGCAGTGAAATCATGGATACATGGTTCTATCTTGTTGCTGTGTACAAATGGAATCATGTATCCATGATTTCACTGCAACCAGTAAGTTACCTGGTGACAAGCTACAAATTTAGCCGTGTGTAAGGTACCTAAGGGTACCTTACACGCGGCTACATTTCTAGGGTGGCTACAGGTAACTTACTGGTTGCAGTGAAATCATGGAGACAAGGTTCTATCTTGTTTCTGTGTACAAATGGAATAATCTCTCCATGATTTCACTGCAACCAGTAAGTTACCTGTAGCCACCCTAGAAATGTAGCCGCGTGTAAGGTACCCTAGGGTACCTTTACACGCCACTACTGGCGGGTGGATACAAACAGCTACATGCGAGAAATGTATCTTGCATCGGCAATTAACCCCGTAGTAGCGGCGTGTGAAGACGGTTGTAGCCACCCGGCAGTAGCTGCACCTGTTTCCGAGCACTGCCCTGAAACAGGTGGCTACACAGCCGATTGTAGCGACCTGTATCGGCGTGTAAAGAAGCAACAGAAGGGATGTCTGGAGACCAGGTTATGTACCTGGTATGTAGCTGGGGCGTGACACAGGCTCCGGGTTACAGCACCCCTTCAGCGATCATTGGCGGAAGCTCCTGCATGACGATTGGTAGTCGCTGCATAGGGAGGCATATTTAAGGAGCTGACCAGTCACACTACACAATTGCTCGAGCGTCATGTATTAATCAGCCTCCTGCGATGCCTGGCCAATCATGGGTTTCTTGCTTCGTCCTATCAGCGTATGGACGTCTCGTAATCCACCATTGTGGCACGCCTATGTGTTGTCCCTGCTGCACCAGGTCCGCCCATATTAGCTTGTTGTAGCGGTGTGTAAATGAGGTAAGGTGAGCTACAGAAGGTAACCGGCGGTGTATCTAGAGATAGATGTAACCTACTGTAGCGCACTTGTTGCGGCATGTAAAGGTGGTGCGGGTACCGTTTGCAACCGTTTGTGCGTGCTCGTGCACGTGAAGTAGCTGGTTGTATCCACCCGCCAGTAGCGGCGTGTAAAGGTACCCTAAGACTCATCAGACCTGGGGGCACCGTGATGTGGTTGGTGAGCAAGCAGACATTGGCCAATGTATGTACTAAGACCCCAGAAAATAAAAATTAAGAATAATGAGTTTTTTGAAAAAACTAAGTTTTTAAATTTTTCTCATTTTTTGCTTGTTAGCATATGTAGGATATTGGTAGTAGCTGTGTGCTGCAGAGACATTTTTTCTTGGTATTTGACCCAACGTCACTGCTAGCACCAGTTCACATTGTGTCTTGAGTGCTGTGCAATTTTTTTTTGCTTTTTGTACACAAGAACACAGCTTTTCCCAGGGCGGGAGCAACAGGCCCTGTACCCCTCTCACAAGCTGAAAGTATCTTCAGCTAATCAATTGGCCGCACCATCTCAGCTGACACTGCCATACAAAGGAGAGCTCATTCCTATGTGATCTTTGAGAAAAAAGCGAACAGAAACATTGGCTGGTGATTCATCTCAGGGACAAAAATACGATTGCAGTGTAAATTGGACATATATCTCTCGCGAACATCAGGCGGCCAGTACCCCTTTAAACATTAGAGCCTCGAGCCATTGATATTGGCAGGTACTGCATTTACACATGTTAATTTTTTGCTGTGGAGTCGGAAGCGATCTCAGCAGGTGAATGCAGGAAAAAGCTACCTGCCCCTAACGCAAATCATGGGCACAGGCAGGGCAGCTGTGTTTTCCATAAATTCACCTGCAACTTCCTTCAGGTCTGGAGACATTGCATCCAGGACGCAGTGTCTCTGGATCGTCTGCACATACTCTAATATGTATGGGACCCTTTTTTAAGTTAGTTGATTACTCATTGTTCTGCCTACGACATCCAATTCATTTCCAAATGTTTATTTTTTGCATAATGTTTATTATTGATTGGCATAGCTGTAGATATCATAATTGTGTATTTCCAGTGAGGTAGGAGACTTTCCTTTCATTTGTAATGCTTTGACTCCCTCTAGCGACCAATGCCATGTTTGCAATTCTATTTTTATTTTCTATATCTGATTCTCCTCCCCCTCACAATGCATTCTGGTAGCTCAGCCTGCATTCCCTTTCAAATATAATAGTTGCACTCGACATAGACTTATTTCTAAATAGAGACAAATGATAATGAAAAAGTAGAGATACTTAGTATTATAAAAATGGCCAAATCGATAATTCACCCAGTTGCCACGTTGAGGCGATCTCTATTAACTGGGTCCTAACACTAATGTAACTGCCTAATGTCGTTCTGGGCTTTTCCTCATCGGCTGATACCAGAGAGCAATGGATTTGCAGTCTTATAGCTAAAGACAGGTGCTTTGAATATCTAATTGGCGCCTTGGGAAAAGAGTTTAACCCCTTAGGCGTGCTAGAGACTGATACCAGAGGGCAATAGCTTATCTCTGACAACTAGAGTGTGGAAAGGTGCTAGCATACGGGTGCCCCGTTTATTTTCATCTGAAGACTCAGAGACTTTTATTGAACTTTCACTGTTTCATTGATGATGTGTGCTGTGTGAGCAGCGGCTCAGCGGTGATAATACACACTGGACTGTGCTGGACAGTGCATTACCGCTGGACCCATGTAGTTAGTACCGGTCCCCGTTGGGCCAAGTTAGATAATGTCTTTTCTGCAGATAGTCATAGCCGGAGAGTAAGAACTTTGCCAACAGGTTACTTGAGGACCGTTGGATCTAAAACACTAACTACTGCAATGTTTGAATGTGTAACATTTAAAGAAAAGTTCCTCCTAGCAATAGGAAGAAATCTAAGTATGCTTAATAGTATATAGTTTACCCGTTAATGTTAATATGAAAGAAAATGCTTTTCACTTCCCGGTAACAGGTACGGATACTCGCAACCAAAAAAGCAGATACTCCAGCTGTAGGTGGACCCTAGGATGGTGAGTGGAACCCATAACCAGCACTCCCACATTAGGTATCACGGTAGGAGGATACCCAGGAGGGAATAAAAACACCTCTAGGGGGAACAAGGAGGTCTTTGCCTCTAAGTTCTGGACCTTTTTGGTCTTTGCTGCTAGGTCGCTCGGCTGAGGGACCAGGGAGAGATGGAAGAGGAGGAGAGGGTCTAAGGAGGAAGGAGCTTTTCAGGAGAGCAGCCAGTTTGGGAAGAGGGGCCGTCGTCAGGTTCTCCCAGACAGCTTACTGGGCATCAGAGCCCGCAGACTGCCGTAGCTACAAGCACGACAGAGAATCCAGATTCCTGTTGAGTCTTCAATACTCCCGGGCACCAGACCAGACCGAAAGAGGGTACCAGGCACCGCCAAAGGAACGAGCGGCCAGCCAGTAGAGGGTTACCCAACAGCAGTGAAGGTGAGAGAGGAAAGGAGGTCAGGATAATTACAAGTCACCAGGCTTCACACCAAAAACTGAAAAGCAAGAAGGAACAGACGGGGTTAGAGGAGGAAGGCACACCAAGGGTTCCACCATACCACCTGGGATTCGCCTGCAGTCACCCGATAACCTACCTGTCCTCATAACATCAGAAGTGCTGAACTGTAACTTTGTATGATACTAATGCAAGTGAACAGTAAAGTACCCGGAGGAAAAGTGACTTTGCCTCTGCCTGTGTTCCTTTGAATGAACTTGTTCACCATACAGGAGCGCTACCCCGGAGGTCCAGCCCTACCTATAGAGGACTTTGCCAACTTTCCGCATTACCATCTACCTCCAGCGACTGTGGTGGCACTGGTGACACCTCACCAGAAACTACAGGTGGCGTCACGACATCTTGTATATAGCATCGCCTGTAAATATTCCCCTTTTCAAAGAAGTCCCCCAGGACACGGGATCAGGCGCATCCACCATTCCCCGTGACACATTTAACCCTTGGAGCCTGATACCCAAGTACCCCAAAGCATGGGGCTCTACATTAATATAAAACATTTCTCCCCATTGCAAATCAAATTTTCTTCATAATTGATGACCGTTAAAAATAAAATACAGTCTCTCCCTTCAAATGAAAGAGCTTGTCCTGTGTTTTTTAAAGCTTTACCATTCGGCATTAGAGTGTTAGCCCTGCGGGGGGAATGTCTGTCTAGAGCCTCATTGTTCAGTTCCATTTTAGAAGCGTACACCACTGCGTATCTCTTCACTGAAACATCTCTGAAAAGATAAAAAAAAAGAAGGCCAAAAGGTGATATGGTTAAAAGAAAAACTAAAAACAACAGCTATCGTCTATGGAGACAAAAAGAGGGTCGACAAAATCTAGATTCTATTCTTACAACGATCAAATATAAATGTTCCTTTGCTTCTAATGTTTTGTTCTTAGGAGCTTTCTATAGAAACGGTCAGGTCATGGTTTCTGCAAAAAGTAGATGATAAATACACTAAAAGTAGAAGTATTGGGAACCATTTTTTAGTATTAAACTTTTGATACCTTTCCAAAATGGTATTTAGGCCTCATTCAGATGTTCACGAGTGCGTTCTCCTGACGCGTCATTGAAAAGAACACGGAATGTAATTACTGGCTGCAGTGGTTGTATACTGTATTGATCTTTAAGGGGTGTAGACAGAAATCATAAGGCATCATGGCAAACATGCTGAATGTGTCCAATCATCTCTATTGAAAAAAATATATATTCGCACGGTGGCGGTGCATTGGTGCAGTCATAGAAGGACATACCTTTCAACTTTTATATTCAAATGTTTTTATTGCAGATTTTTTTATATGAATTGAATGAATATAAAGTAAGGGGAAAGGAAGGTGGGAAAGGGAAGGAAAAACCAGGAATTGACATAAAGGAGAGAAGGACGTTGAACAGTCAAGCTTCGTTTGACAATCAAGTACAATTACATAATACATCAAATGCTTTCGAGAGATATAAAGAGAAGTAAACTAAGAATGGATAAGAAACATAAACTTTGATTGTAAAACACCTTCTAAAGCATCCAAGGGCTATATTATCATAAGTCTTGGCATGAAGATACTGTAAGTGATGGGTGAACACACCGATGATCGCGATCGGTGGACTCACCCAGACCTTTTTTAAAATCCGAGTTCAGGGCCGCACATGAATCGAACTTGAGTCCGAACCACGAAATTAGACTTTACAGATTTGGGATGATGGCAGGGAGGGGGGGGGGTCTATAAAACAAAGTACATAATTAATAAACATCATCATTTTACTTACTGGATCCTGCCGTCCTGCTGTGATTTATTTTCACAACTCCTTTACAGTTCGGGTTCAACCATCACTAATAAAGATATTGGTATCCACACACAATTTGCCTCTACAGTATAGCCCCCCACACGATATAATAACCTCACAGAACTCTCAGCAAAACATGATGCCACACCACAGCGACTCCAATCCATATGATATTGCCACAGTTCTCGTTAAACACTTGGATGCCACAGTACCCCAACACTTAATGAAACACAAACCAGCATTGGAACTCAAATGTAAGCATGCAGTAGGTGTATGTTCACACAGGCATCATAATAGCAAAAACAAGAAAAAAAAATGAGCAAATACCCTAAAATAAGTAGATTAAAATGCTATAGTGCATAAAAATAATTAGGATATTTAGTGACATTATTTTGATCAAAAAATGTGCACGCCAACCCACCACGTCAAGGTGACCCTATCGGGACAGTCCCTATGTTCATCCCCACCCAGCCCCTAATCAACACCTGAATCATCTTTAGCTGCAGATATATTCTGAACCACAAGTCTGATCCAGACTTGTCTGATCCATGTATCTTTCAATCTACATCTTTCAAAGTACATTTTCTAAGTACAATACTTAGAAATAGACTAGACATCTATGATACATTATTCCATTCATCACCATTGCAACTGCTGCATCATCAACCTCATCATCATCATCATCAGTATCATCTAATCGGGCTCTTTCCTCTTCCCACAGGTACGCATTGTGATCATCTACTCAGCTTTGCTGACTGACTGCCTATGTACTGTGCAATTAATGTTGTTAGGTACGCATTGTGATCATCTACTCAGCTTTGCTGGACGACTGCCTATGTATTGTGCAATTAATGTGTGTTAGGTACGCATTGTGATCATCTACTCAGCTTTTCTGGATTGACTGCCTATGTACTGTGCAATTAATGTGTATATATGTTTATAATTTCTTACCTTTCATGTCTTTGCTTTTCATCATTCCTCATGATCACTCTTCCATGACCTGGAGTGAGTACTCCAGCCCCTCCCAACTTTTTATTACCTTTGTTTAACTCTCAGCATCTGGTCACTTCATCCCCACCCAGTCCCTAATCAACACCTGAATCATCTTTAGCTGCAGATGTGGCGCCCCGCAACGAGTGCGTCACAGGAGGGTATTGCAGCCATAAATGCAGCTGCAATATTCTCCGACCCAGCAGTCATATGGTTAACTGAGAGATCCAAAACCCTGCATGCATCACTTAACATAGAGGGCCAATACAAGGTCCTGGTGGGCGGAGTGTAAGGGTAGAGTAGGAGAAGTACAGTTAGTCTAGAGTAGTTAGGAGTCTAGTCTAGACAAGAGACACAGACTTGAACTTGGAGTAGGAGCGGGGGCTCTGCACCTCGTGCAGCCCCCGAGCCGTCACTGGTCGGGTGTTAGCACCTGAGGCCTCAACAACCGGGATCGGGCATCACCAACCACGGGTTCCAAAAGACCCCCGTGCCCAACTCACAGCCGGTTCACTGGTACCGAAGCTGGCAGCAGTTCACCTCTGCTACGCGAACCAGGAGCGTGGAGGAGCAGCTTTACAGGAGCACCCCACCACCAGCCACATTCCAGTCATCTAACCAGCGGTGTACCCACCGAGGGACCCAAGGCTCCCCAGAACATCCATAACGTACATCTTGGATAGGGATTGAAGAAGCCTCCCCGTACCCGACCTGGTATTCCTGGGCGACAATGGCAAATACTTAGCTAGAATGGAGGAACACTACGGATCTCTGAGGGACACCTATCACTGCTGAGTCCGCCCGGTCTACTACCCGTTAACTGTATACCATGTACTGCCTGCTGGTTACAGTAAAGACCCGTTACAGAGACTTTCAGTGTCCGTGCTTCCTTATGATTGCATCCGTCCGCACACAAGGTAACCGCAGCTGCCGCACAACATCTTAAGCAGCTCCAGCCTCCGGGGATCACCGCTCAGCCTGTGGGGAGCGTTCCATCTTGCTGCTATCCATCCCCCGGAGGTTCCGCAGCGTCGGTAGGACTTACCGAACTACTCATAGGTGGCATCACAAATAAATTAACCCCTTTAATCTGTTCCTACAAGACGTCTTCAACTTTTGATCTGCACTCAACCGGGCCTCACTACCGGCAGGCGCGGCCCACCCGTGACAAGGAGGAAGGAGCTACAGCCTGTCTAAACCGGAGTCCACGGGCCTACGGTGAGTCACAGATATATCCTGAACCACAAGTCTGACCCAGACTTGTCTGATCCATGTATCTTTCAAACTACATCTTTCAAAGTACATTTTCTAAGTACAATACCTAGAAATAGACTAGAAATGGGCTGGAAAAGACTGGCAGGTAAAGGAATATAAAGCCCCCACAATGTTCTAATCTCTACCATATTAACTCCTTAAATCCCTTCCACAAGTAATGAACTAGTCATCAGTCCACCCATCCTCCCCAGCCATCTTACCTCCTCTTGACTACTATTTCTCCCCATACTGGCTGTATCACCTTGTCCTCGGCTCCACCATCCTGTCCTGGACTGCTAGATCTCGTCCCCAGCCACATCTCCCCTGGACTGTAGCTCATACCTTGATGGCATCCCACCCCGGACTGACCCCTGGATACCTCACCTGTCCAACGGCTGCTCCATCAGCCGACCCCGCAACCGCCTCTGTCAACCCCGACTGTCTCGACCGATCCCCCAACTGCCCCATCCGGATTATCCATCCGACCCCCCTCCTTGCATCTCATCCCCGGTCATCACCTCATCCCGTGACCGCTCCCCACTGATGACCATTCACCCACTACCATAACTTTCCCCGCTCTGCTTCTGACCCCTGCCGCCACACTCACTCTCTGCTCTCTGTATGCAATGTTCCCGCTACTCCTCACTCTCACTCCGATCCTTCTCCACTTCCTACTACCCCCACTTATATCCCTCCCAGCAACGAAATACTGCTCTCACACTCCACCTCACACACTTCACCGACTTTTTCATTCACTTTCAATCCTCAATCACCAAACAAGCACGCCCACCTCGCAAGCTCTCATGCTCCCACCTGCTAACCCTCTGCCTACTCCTCCTCCTTGCCGGTGACATCTCCCCCAATCCTGGCATCCCCCACCACATCCCCACAGCAACCTTCATCCCACGACCCACTGCCAACCCTCACAACCTCATCACCACTAGCCCTCGCAACCCCACCAACATCAGACCCATTCCCCCAACCCATGCCCCACCTACCGCTCTACCCGGCGCACTCTGGAATGCCCGCTCAGTGTGCAACAAACTCCCTGACATCCATGAACTCTTTATCTCAAGGAAACTGTCATTCCTTGGCCTCACCGAGACCTGGCTCACCCCCTCTGACACGGCCTCCCCTGCTGCACTATCCTACGGCGGCCTCAGCCTGTCCCACACCCCCGTCCCTCTGGCAAACACGGCGGTGGAGTCGGCATACTGCTGTCCAACTCCTGCACCTTCAGCCCTATCCCCCCGCCCCCATCAGTCACTGTCCCCTCCTTCGAAGCCCACTCGGTCCAATTCTTCTCCCCCTGCAACCTCCAACTAGCCATCATCTACCCCCCCCGGACCCATCGCCTCCTTTTTTGACCACTTCACCACCTGGCTACTTCATTTCCTCTCCACTGACATCCCCACCATCATCATGGGTGACTTCAATATCCCCATTGACACTCCCCGCCCAGCCTCCAACCTTCTTTACTTGACCACTTCACTAGGGCTCTCCCAATTGTCCTCCTCTCCCACCCACGAACAAGGCCACACGCTTGACCTCATCTTTACCTGCCTTTGCTCGCTCTCTAACCTCACAACCTCGGAACTCACACTGTCTGACCACCATCTCTTGACCTTCTCCGCCCTCTCCTCCCCTGCCACACTACCCCCTCTCCGCAAACTTGATCACCCTCGCCGAAGCCTAAAAGATCTTGATCTTCCTTTATTCTCTGAATCCCTCCTCCCTCTCACCGACATACCCTCCGCTGACGACATTGACATTGCCACCACCCTATACAACACCACAATAACGAACGCTCTCGACCTAGCCGCCCCCCTCACTCTCCATGCTCCACGCATTAACAGGCTACTCTGGCACACCACCCTCAGTAAAAACCTGAGACGGGCGTCCAGGGTCGCTGAGAGGAGATGGAAAAAGTCTCACACCCCCGAGCACTTTGCTCTGTTCAAGCAATCCATCACTGACTTCAAGACGGCACTTGCTACTGCCAAGCAAGTTTTCTTCTCATCCCTAATAACCTCTCTGTCCCGCAACCCCAAACAGCTCTTCAAAACTTTCAACTCCTTACTTCGCCCGCCTGCTCCTCCCCCTTCTCTCTTCATCTCTGCTGAAGACTTTGCGACCTTCTTCAAGGAGAAGATCGACAAGATCAGAAACAGCTACGGCCCACTATCCCCACAACTCCCCCTCCCACTTACACTGCCCTCCTCCTGCATCAGCCACTTCCCCCCCATAACTGAAGACCAACTCTCCTCACTCCTGTCAAAATCACACCTCACCACCAGAGCCCACGACCCGCTCCCATCCCACCTCATTCCGAACCACACCTCCATTTTCATCGCAGCCCTCACCCACCTCTTTAACCTTTCACTTAGCACTGGTGCCTTCCCCTTGGCCTTTAAACACGCCCTAATCATGCCCATCCTAAAAAAAAACTCACTTGACCCTACCTCTGTCTCTAACTATCGCCCCATATCTCTTCTCCCATTCACCTCTAAGCTACTTGAACAGCACGTCCACTCCGAACTGTCCTCTCACCTCTCCTTGTGCTCCCACTTCGACCGCCTACAGTCCGGCTTCCGACCCCTCCATTCCACTGAAACAGCCCTGACCAAAGTCACCAACGACCTACTGACCGCCAAGAACAAACACCACTACTCCATCCTCCTCCTCCTTGACCTGTCCTGCCGCCTTCGACACGGTTGACCACTCTCTTCTTCTCCAGGTCCTGGAATCCCTCGGCATCACCCACCTTGCCCTCTCTTGGATCTCCTCATACCTAGCGGACTGGACCTTCAGCGTCTCCCACTTCCACACCTCCTCCTCACCCTACCCCCTTTCTGTCGGAGTCCCCCAAGGTTTGGTCCTGGGACCCCTACTTTTCTCCATATACACTCTCGGCCTAGGGCAACTCATTGAGTCCCACGGCCTCCAGTACCACCTCTACGCCGACGACACCCAAATCTACCTGTCCGGCCCTGACATCACCTCCCTACTCTCCAAAATCCCACAATGCCTTTCCGCCATCTCATCCTTCTTCTCTGCTCGCTTCCTTAAACTCAACATGGACAAAACTGAATTCATAGTCTTCCCCCCTAGAACTTCCACCCCACCTCCCAACCTATCCATCTGCGTCAACGACTGCGCCCTCTCCCCAGTCCCCCAAGCCAAGTGCTTCAGGTAATCCTTGACTCCTCCCTATCCTTCAAGCCCCACATCGAGGCCCTCACCACATCCCTCCGGCTCCAGCTCAAGAACATCTCGCGGATCCGCTCCTTCCTCACCCACGACACCGCTAAAACACTCATTCATGCTCTTATCATCTCCAGCCTTGACTACTGCAACCTCCTTCTCAATGGCCTCCCGGATAACTCCCTCACGCCTCTCCAGTCTATCCTCAATTCTGCTGCCCGACTAATCTACCTGTCCTCCCGCTACTCCCCTGACTCCCCCCTCTGCCAAGCCCTTCACTGGCTCCCCGCCTCCAAGAGATCCCAATTCAAAACACTAACCATGGCGTACAAAGCCATACACAACCTGGCCCCACCATAAATCTCCGACCTGGTCTCCCGATACCTACCCTCACGCAACCTCCGCTCCTCCCAAGAACTCCTCCTCTGCTCCCCCTTCGTCACCTCTTCGCACAACCAAGTCCAGGACTTCTCCCGGGCATCTACCTTACTCTGGAACTCCCTGCTGGAACACGTCAGACACTCTCCTACCCTGAGAAGCTTCAAGTGTCACCTGAAGACTCACCTATTCCGTCAAGCCTACAACCTGCCATGAGACCCAGGGAACCGCCGCATACCTGACATTCCCCCATCCTACTGTATCCTAACCTGCCCCTCATAGACTGTGAGCCCTCGTGGACAGGGTACCTGCCCCTCCTGTACCTGTACATCCTGATCGCCTAGATTTAGTGTACTTGTGCTTGTCTCCCTTATCCTCATGTAAAGCGCCATGGAACCTAATGGCGCTATATAAATAAATAAATAATAATAATAATAATAATAATATGTTAAAAACCATACCATATGTCCTGTGGGTCCCAACAGAGAACACCAACAATGGGGAGCAACACACATTAAATAATGTCCAGCTCATAAGGCAGGCCACACCTCAGATTGCAATGACTGTGGGCTTGTCTTTTGGCTATAAGCAGGACCCCGTCCTCCTTCTCATCCAGCCTGTCATATTCCTTTCACTATCATGTTGCTGGAGGATAGTAAAAGTAAAATGAATGTCTGGATGAGGGGGAAGGGAGGGTTGGCTTATAGCCCAAAAACAAACCCAAAGTGGAGTAATAAAAAAAAAAAAAAAAAAAGCCAAACAGTGATGTCATTATCCACAAGTCAATCACCTGCTGAACTGATATACAGATATGACACTTTTCTCTACAATCAAACCTGGAATCTTTCAAGAAAAGGTATGATTACACTCAGCATCGCAGTGTCTGTAAGGCACCGGCTTCAGGTTAGAGCAATACATCCTGGTGGTTTGTTCCCTTTACAGGTACCGTCACACGGGGACATATCGCCGGCGATGTTGTCGGCAACCGAGGGGCGTGGCCAGGTTGCGGCGACATCGCCGGCGAATTGCCGCGTGTGACAGGGCGATAATCAGGCGATGAATCGCCTGAGTAACATCGCCAGGTTTCCCAACAATGTTGGGAAACCTGGCAATGTTGCTGAGGCGATCATGCCTGATCGTCCTGTGTAACGCGGCAACCTGCAATGTTGCGGGCGATTCCGCCTATCTACAACATTGCGAGTTATCGCTCACTGGGTTGCTGGGCAACCCAGCGAGCGATAGCCGCGGCAACTAGCCGGCGACATCGCCGGTAAGTTGCTCAGTCTGACATCTCGCCGGCGATGTTGTCAGGGATGCGCGCTCCCGCGATCCCCGGCAACATCGCCAGCAATATGTCCCTGTGTGACGGTACCTTACGAAAGAAGCTGTTGAGGAGGAAGAAGCCCCATGAAGAACAAGAGTGAAAGAGAGTTCTGGTGAGGAGCCATTGTAGAGCAGGAGACCCATGTGGACAGATTTGTAAAGTGATGATACTTGTAGATACAGGTGGTATTGTACGATTCAGTAGATTGTAGCTATGTGGATTAGAAGGAACAGTTACCTGCTAAGGACAATCGAGCTTCTGTTGACAAGTTTTTGGACTGAAACAATTAACTAAAAAGTAAAAGTCCATCCCGGAAGTATTATTGGGGCTTGAGCTAATCAAGGAGCCGTACTATAGATTCCCTGGAATTACAACACAAATATCTTTATTTTAAAATACATGTAGGAATATTCTTATAAAAAAAAGACATTCACTTTCTTATTTTTCATCTTTTCCAAGTGAAAGGGCATTTTACAAGAAACTTTTATAAGCAAACGTACTTTATAATAATTGGATACAGTTTGCTTTGTAGATGAAACATCCTTTATGTTCTCTGACAGACTATATATGGCTTTTTCAAGGAGACACAGCAATGTAACAACAAAATGCTTATAGGCGTAATCATTTTCTTCAGAGTTTTTTTTTATTTCTGACCCGACCACCACTTTATAAATGCTCATCAAGGTAAAAAAGCACCAACTATTTTTTTAGAACAGGGAGTTAGAATATTGTATTATGATAGAATTTAATTCACAGAGAATGAGGGAGCCATAATAAAGTCCTCCGGGAAGAAGGAGTGACACAATCAATAATAATCAGCAGATTGTGTTTCCAGTATAATCTGTATTCTGATGACACCCAATTATGCACTTCCTCTATTGACATCACCCCGGCATATTTATAAAATACCAGTATTTGTCCACTGCCTCTAACATCATATCTGTGGCGTCCCCGAGGGTCCAGTCGTCACAGAGGTACTGCACCTCAGTCACTCTCGGGTAAGGAGGGGATACTAACCAACACCCAGACACCCACAACCAACACCATACCAACCAGGTCCTGGGATTCAGGCGGTCCCTGTTTATGGATGGCTCCATCCCAGGCTGGATGGGAAAATAGGTAGAAGTTGTGGGACGAGGAAATAGCAAAGTGGAGCAACAGGAAGTAAAAGAGGGGGACAAGAGCAGAGAGGATGTGACAGACGCAGGGGAGATGGAGAGACGACACAGTCCTGCTGAGTGGACATGTGTGACAAAGGTTCTGGGGACTGGAGCTGGTTAGAGCTCGTCCCTGGACAAGGAAAGGCAATAACAGGCACAGGAGCCAGTGAGAGACTCTGCAGTGAGCAAACTGGTCCCAGGGGCACGGGAAGTGAGCGTTCCACCCGTGGCACCCATATCTATGCTAACCGGGATCAGAGCCAGGTAGAGGGACTGGGTCGCAGAGAGGCGAACCGGGCCAAGGCTACTGGAGTGACTAAAGGACCTACTAGCAAACCAGGGACCATGGTATCTTCATGGGCAACATTCTAACTCCACACTTATTCACCGGAAAGTTAGCCACAGAAGGTCAAGAGGACTAGGAAGACGTTGCCCGTCAGAACCTGGGCTGCTGGATCGAGACACTGAGTGTGAGGCATGGGCAGGAGGGTGAGAGCCAGCGCAGAGAGTCAACTCGAGAAAGGAACTTAAGAAGGGGGTTCAGATAGAGTCTTAGTAAATTACCCGATGGTTGGCTGGAGCCTAAATACAGAAAATACAGCACCTCACAGACTGCTGGAAACACCTGGAGACGTGTACAAACAGTGAGTAAAACCTAAAGACTGCATGCAGCTGTGTCCTCCAAGTTATTTCCCACGTTGCTACCACTGCACTGCCCTGGGGTCCTCCGCTCTTCCCGTGTAGAGCAGAACCACCTCAGCTGCATTACCAATGGCCCCAGAGGATCTGATTTCAGCATTGGCCATCCATCTCCATTGCCGAAACCCATGGGTGGCGTCATAAATTAATTTCCCATAAAATATTCCCCTTTTATTGACACAACCAGGGCCAAGGAACTGGGTCACGACCCCATGACCACCACAAAGACCTCCCGACTTGGTTACGAGTACCCTGTGGCCCCGGTGGGCGTGTCATATCCTCTATCTATAACTGAATCTGTCGAAAACTGAAATCCTTGTGACCCCCCCCACTTTACTAATCTACCTAAACCTGAAATAGCCATAGGCTAGGGTTTGATTTGCGTCAGCACATAAGCTGACGAATCCGTCTAATTATCTATTTACCTTATTACAGATGGTAATGGAGGTCCAGTTGGCCTGGAAGCAATTGGGTGATCAACCACACCAGGGTAATTCGGAAGTCTCCCTTTTGCTCTCTCCCTTTTGGTCCTTGCTGCCTAAAGCTACGCTGTGACTGTCTTCCTGCGTGTTTAGTTGTTCCTACCCATATAGCAGGCAGCTTGGGCCTTTTTCAAGTGCAGTTCCTCTCCTGGAAGTTCCAGGCTCTAATCTGCTGCTTTGCCACTGGGTATTGGGTGTGGCCAGAAGACTTGTAGTCATCTGCCCTCCAGACTCAGCTGCTGCGTCTTCAGTACCCCACAACTCAGGACTCCGGTGTCCTTTCTCTGGCACTCAGCTCAGGGATGAGCTCTGTCGCAGCTCAATTTCCCCACAGAGCTCTATTCAACGTTTCTTTTGTCTTCCCCCTCAGAGTGTCTCCAACGGTTACCTCACATTACCTGAACTCCCACTTCCTATTTGTCTCCTCTTTTATAACTGGTCTGTCTTTTTACTGCGCCATCCCTGCTGCTCCCCTGAAACCAGGTTAGAGCTCCCCTTTCAGATTCAGAGCAGGAAAAGTGTTGGAGGCTGAGTATTAGCTGGTGTGGGGACCCCTTCTTGCTTCCAGGCATGACAATGTGGCGCTCCTGCAGATCCAGTCGCCACAGAGGTACTGCATCCCACTTAGAGGTGTAGTACCCCACTCTTGGGTAAGGAAGGGGACACTAACAGGTATCCAAGCACCCAGACACCATACACCACTCCATGTCTGAGTCAGATGGGCGAGATTGCTCCTACAGGAAAGCACAGTCCCTTATTCTCTCTGGAAAAGAGGAACTAGGGTAGTAGGGTTGGGTGGAGAGTAGGGTTTAGGGGAGCACCCAGAAAGGAGTGAAATTAAGAAGAACACACGTAGATGAAATGGGACACATGACGTACCATATAAAAGGGACAACAGAAACATCTAGAACCAGCTGGTAGTTGGTGGAGATTAGCTGGCAGGAGTCTGAGAGGACCAGAGTGTCTGTCAAGTAGAGGGGTAAGATCTGGGAGAACACATCCAGAGGTCTGGAGCCAGTGGGAGCTCGTCCTAAGACCTGAGAGAGAGAATGAGGGTGTTCCAAATGACAGAAGGGGTCCCCGGGGACCGGGTAGTTAGCAATCCACTCGGGGACACCTGCATCCACAGCGACTGCAAACGTGTGGAGGGACCAGGCCGCAGAGAAGGGGTACTGGGCTCCAGGATAGTGGAGAACAACCAGGCTCAGCTAGCATCTCGGAGGTTGCGGTGTCTCTAAGTGTTGCAGCTGAAAACGCGCACATCCGCTGAAAAGGTCGCCATATAGGGTTCAGGGACAGATGATGCAGTAACTCTAGGATGGATCTGTGGTCACCCGTTCAGGGCACTGTGTGAGCGAGGCGCAGGGCAGGAGGGTGAGTCCAGCGCAGAAGAAGAGTCAACCATGAAAGGACAGTGGCAAGGGGTGCTGGTCTGTGCCACCACCATACTCGGGAGTTAGTTGGATCTATAACTGCATCTCCAAGGACTCAGCACTCCGCGGGTTGTTTTTAATGGTGATGACTGCTGTGACTAGGAACAACAAAGCTGTGAGCAAACATCTTGAGACTGCACCCCGCTGTGTCTGTAAATTTCCTCATGCGCCCCTGCACTGAAACACCAGTACCAGCTCATTGATAACATCTGCTTCTCTGGGGGGGGTCAGCCCGACCCATGGAGGGCTCACTATCAAGCTGCCTCATCACCCACCCCCTCAGAGCAACTGTAAAGCAGCTATTAATAGCTGCAACCTGCAGGTGGAGTCACATAAATTAGAATCCCCGAGTCTGGTAACCCGATCACAAGAAGAACCTTTCCTAGACTCCCATCCCCGAAACAGAGTTCTCAATTATTTTTGATTGACCGCTCCGGGGCCACGGGCTGGGTCACGCCACCGTGACATCCCCAGCAACGGCACTGCACAGGGCCCAGTCCAGAGTACCCCACGGCCCCCATGGGGCGAGTCAACATCGTCCCCTGGGAGGGAGATAATGCCACTGGGGCAACCAGACCCTTGGGTGCCACACTACCCCAGACAATCCAGTTAATTCAGAGTTTCCACAGTTTCAAGCATGCATTAAAAACACTTTTTTAGGCTGGCCTATATACTCATCTCATGAACCTAACAAACTATCCCTTTTTTCTCTTCCCTGCACTTAATAGCGCCCTATATCTCTAATTTTACAGATACTGTATGATTACCAATTCAAGCAGCGTTATTTGAATACCCCTATTTATTTTATTGACTGATGAACACTACAGTATATGACAAATAAACTACAAATCTTTTGATTTGTTAAAGTAATTGTACTGAAAATCCCCTCTTCACTTGCATGGGGTATTTCTATCTGATAATGTTATGACATTTTGCTAGGTCACTTGGATATGCCATAACATTCTGATGAGCGCGGTGTCTGATTTACGGGATTTCCACATATCAACAGAACAAATGGACCTAAAAAGATAAGGTTTCTCCAAGCTGCTAGACTTCAGATCATAAGTGATGGCACATCCTAGCAATACACGTTCACTTCCTATGGTGGGAAAACAACTGTAACGGTTATCAGCAGAGAGTGGTCAATGAAGTGAATAGACATCTGCATGTCTACTCTCCATAAGGAGAAGAGGGTCATTAGGCAAGGGTGGCCTTAATGTGTTTACAATGCACAGTTTTTATATTTTACTCCAGAATGAATATTGACTATCACTTTAATAGTGAACTCAAGTGAAATTTCATGTAAAGTCTTCACAAAGCAGGTTTATCAGAGACCCTAATTCCAGCTTTGTGTCACTGGGCTGCTTTCTGTAGTTTTAACAAAATCTCTGTTTCCTCTGCTGCAGATCTAGCAGTTCTCTGAATGCTGAGCTCTGTATAACCCTGTCCACACCTCTAATTGCAGGCTTTCTGTGTACACTGTACATAAGCATATATAGCATAGCGGTGGAGGCGGGGTTATACAGAGCCAATAAATACAGAGGACTACGTGGCAGCAGGTTTCCAAGTCCTTTTGTGATAATCTCCTGCTGGTAAAATAGAGATTTTTTTTTAAAACAGCAGCAAGCAGCCCAGTAAGTGATACATCACTGGAATCAGGGTCTCTGTCTCTACATCATGCCCCTTCAAACTAGGTAGCACAACTTGGTTACAGATTTTCTTTACATCTGTTAAATTTTATGAAATCCTTGTATCTAATGATTATTGTTTCCTTTTCTTTTTTAGCATATTACTGTTATCTCCTCAAATTTCCTTGGGTTCTTGGACAATTGAGGCCAGGGTGACATTATAACTCTGGTCACATAATTGGAGTTATCAAATATGTTGCTCCACAGTAAAAAATTGTTCTACTTGGTCAGGTAAATCCTACCAAAATGCAGACAGTTTGGAGATGAGGCACATTTAAGACTATAGTGCAAAGCAACAAGAACCCATGACAATAATGACATGCAATACTGCATGGTGCAGAACACAAACATGGAGTCTTAGCCTTAAAGCAGGGACGGGGAACCATTTTTCTGCCATGGGCCATTTGGAATTTCTACAATCCTTCGGGGGCCATACAAAATTATCAACTTGAAAATTACCTGCTATATTTGGTTAAACAATCAACTCGCCCCCACTGTGGTGGCTGGAGCTACTTCTCTTTGGCATCGGTGATATTGGTCGTGTTGCTTCTCAACTGCTTTTCCAGGTTTGCTAGAGCCCTAGACATCACAGGAGAGGCTGGGAGCATATACGTCACTGGGGAGGCTGAGGCTGGGGCATAGAGATCAGTGGGGAGCTGGATTTACAGGGCTGACAGTTGGCAAAATGTGTCTGCCAGGCTGAGGACTGCAATCCCCAGAAATCTGCCCGGGGGGCGCAAAAAAGTCATCGAGGGCCGTATTCGGCCCTGGGGCCTGAGGTTCCCCACCCCTGCGATAAAGCATAGCTTCTGTTTCAGGTGACAGTGAGAAATATCTATGGCTATTTGATTTGTATCCTGATTGTCATTTGCAGGCTCTATCTGTAACGCTATGTGCACTCTGGCCGTTTTTGATCCGTTTTAGGTGGGGCATTGCTTTTTGAACTTCACTAAAAATGGATCAGTGACTGCGTCGGCCAGGAAAGTGAATGAGATTTACAATTTGCTGTTCACACGCTGTGTTTTTGACTGCTGCGTTAGTGGTGCAGAAAGCGCATCCAGAAAATAATGAGCACCAATTATTGCTCCCTTTTTCGGCTGCACTTTCCACACCACCAATGGTCCATTACTTACCCTCCCTGGTGATCCCACAGTGAGCCCCAGTGATGTCTTCCTTCCGGGCACTGGCAGGATCTATGGGTACGATACTGACAGGACCAGGACTTGTGACTCCCAGGGTGACTCACATGGCCAGGTCCTCTTGACTTCCTGCAGGTCCTGCCAGTGCCCAGAAGGAATACATAGCTGGGGAGGGAGGGTAATAAAGTGTGTGTGTGTGTGTCTCTGTCTGTGCATCACTGTGTGTGTCTGTCTGTGTCCCCTGAAAATGGAGCAAAAAAAGCAACATAAACGGTTAATGTGTCTGTGATGATTTTTTTTTCAAAAAAAAGAGGATCCGTTTTTTTATTGCAGAAACTAAACCGAAAACGGATCAGTAAAAATGGAGCACAAATTGTTTGTGTGGATGAGCCCTAATTTTCGATTTTCTTATAGGTAGAGGGGGAGAATAGCTGCTATGGTATCTCCTTTACAATAAACACACATATTAGTGATTCTTGCTCTCCCATTTCAATGTAGCGCATGTTCTGAAGTGGCAATATTATGGAGGACATTATATTTTAGTAGCGAGCAGTGTAGCTGTGAATCTAACTCTGGGTTGAAATATAATACTTATAGTCACACAATAGATTTCAATAAGCAGCTGTAATTTGATCTCTCAGTGATCATATTGCGCACGATAAATTTAGACATTATTTCAGAGTAATTGATGAGTTCGGAAGGCTAGGTGGAGAAAAAAAAGTACCTTTTAAGTGGAGACAAAAAGCATATTTCCCTCATAACAAATAATGCAAAGTTTATTATATTTGCTTGTGCTGTTGATGTGTGTAAAGTGTGCTGAATTGACAATGAACATTGAAAGCCTAAGGCTAGAGTCACACTTGGAGGGTGACCCTCCACTTAAAACGTAGAAATTTTAGCTGCAGCGCATAGCATTAACGCTATGCGCAGCCTGACAACACTGCCCCATTGAAACCCACTGTTTACCTAAGCAGCAGCTCCACACAAAGCATGAGGAAGCGCGCTTTTCAACAGTGCACTGGACACGTTTTCTGTGCGCTTGTGAAAAGCGCACTTCCTGATGCTTTGTGTGGAGTCGCTGCTAAGGTAAACAGCGGGTTTCTATGGGGAAGCGTTGTCAGGCAGCGAATAACATTAATGCTATGCACTGCAGCTAAAATTTCTAAGTTTTAAGCGCGTGCGCCAAGAGTGGGTCACCCTCCTAGAGTGACCCTAGCCTTACTCAATAAAAATCTTTCAAGTCAATAGAGAATCACAGTTAACTACTATATCCCTCACACCCAAGTCAAAGTTATGAAAGATTTTGATGCAGAGATGTGTAGATCTGTTGCACCCACTAGGGGAATGGGGTACTCAGTGCCGGACGGTGCTGTCTCAGGGGTTGCCATGGTGGTGTGGCCCGGCTCTGTGGCCCGAGGTTTGGCAAACTTGAAAAAGGGGTAAGGGAAAAAAATTACTAAAGTTTATGAGTTGTAATTCGTGATGCCACCCGTGGGTCGTGGCCAATGTGGCCACCGCTGCCGTGGAATCCGCTGGAGACGGTGGTGATGGCGACAACTGGGATGATGAGCCCTCCACGGGTAGGGCTGGGTCCCCGGGCAGTTATAAGGATGCTCCGTGATCGGGATGCTACACGTACCTTCTCTCTGCAGCTCCTCTGGCTGGCACACACAGAAATCAGAATACCGCTCAGCAGGCACCCGATGACGATCCTATACAGCAGCTCACACAGTCAGTATGCGGCTCCGCAGGCCAGCCTGGCTTCAACACTCTTGGAATCACAGTCACACACAGAGCTTTTGTTGACCGGGTACTTTACTTCACTTGTTAAGTCAACACAAGCTATGGACCAGGTCCATGCAACAGTCATCAACTGGGGCTATTACTGCAGCTGGGACTGTTCCTCTGTGTCATTCCACTCAGTGTACCTCTTGGGCCCTTCTGTTCTCTCCTCTCTCTCAGCTACGGCTTCGGTCCAGGTGTCATGGAATCTACAGTGAGTCATCCCACACTCTGGGTCACTAGCCCTAGTCCAATGGCTTTTTCCTACTCCGTACCGGTTGTTAGGTCTCGGAGACTTGGAGTTCCCACACACCTCTGGGCGTATCGTGGTTAGGGGCATAAAGCGTTCCCGGCCACATCTACAGAGCCGGCTCTCTGGTTTCTCTGGCCCAGACACCAGTGACCCGGGTTAGTCAGGCTCACTTGTCTCCTTCTACCGTCCATGGTTCTCAGCTTTTTGGGTTCCCGGCCGACCATTAGTAGTGCAGGTCGACGGGCCCCGTTGTTTTCTCCGTCTGTCGCAGTCTGAACTTAGCCGTGGGGTGTCTCGGCTTGTGGAGACTTCCCTTCTCCTCCACCCTCCAGGGATTCACTCGATCTACTCCTCTCCTCTGGAAAGCTCTCGATCGTCTCACCCAACTTAGTGTCCAGTGTTTTACTACTGTTGCTCCACCCATTTGTCTGGGTTCTGTCTACTTCCCACCCACTTGTGCTACTCCCGCCACCCCTTGCCTGACATAGAGTAACTTGGCTAAGGTTCAGAGTGTGTATGTGTAGGTGTTGTTTTGAATTGACCTTCTTACCTGTCCTGCTGCAGTTCACCCTGTGGCCGCCTGGTCGCAGGGGCGCCCACAGATCTGTGTGGTATTGTCTTACACTGGAGGTCTGCTTGACTTGTCTTAAATTCCAGCATCTATGTTTCCTTACAAACTAAATAGATTCTCTATAAAATCAGCTCATATTTGGGTAAATACATTTTTCATTGGCTTTATTGTGAAGTTCATAGATTTGAATGGGTGTAGCTCATTTTATGTATATTCAGCTGTATTCTACTGTTTGTGCTACCCGGCACAACCCTTCATCTGATTGTAAAATAGCAATAAGTGCAGAGAAATCCAAAGCACTGATGCTCCTTCTCTAAAGAAAAAAAGTCTTTATTGATCCAAGCATACACAGATGAAAAATATTTAAAAAATTCAATATTTCAGCCAATGTAGGGCCTTTATCAAGCGTTTAAAACTGACTTCATTGGCCGAAACATTGTTTTTTTTTTATTTTTTGTCTATAAATATTTAGATTAATAAAGATCTTTTTTTTTTGTAGAGAAGGATTTGTGTCTTGGATTTCTTTGTACCTGAAGGTTATTTTATTTCTCAATATTTTTATTGAAATTTCTTTAGGAAAAGGGTAGGGTGGGAAATATATAGGGTAGTATGTAGGAGATAAATTACATATTACAGACATACAGGCACACAGGAATACAGGAACATTGGGGTAGTCATACAGTTGGGTAATATAAGTATATGAGTATATCGATACAAAAGCAAAATACAAAAAAAAAGAAAACAAATAACCAATATAAGCTATTCTTATTTAACGGCAGTTAAGATATTAACTGTGGTTCGGCTAGATTTATTCGAACCTGAACACAAAATTGGATTGTTATGTTAGATCTGCATTCATACTTAAAGGGAGAAAATCAGATGCAATTTCCGAGAGACATCTATAAATTGATGAAGTGGAGATGTTAGGTTGTGAGGTTAACGTCAATGGACCTAGTGAGATGATTTAAAGATTGTGATGAGATCCAGGGCTCCCAATTTGAAAAATATTTGTTATATGAATTATTTCTAACCGCATAATTGAATTCGTATGTGCAGTGGGAGGACATTCGGTCAATTAGTTCCAGGATTGTAGGAGACGTTGTAGTCTTCCATCTAGCAGCTAGAAGGACCTTAGCGGTTAATAAAATTTGGTTGATGATAAATCTAAGGTTATGAGGTATGTTTGAAATTCCTAATGAGAGGAGAGCCATTTGAGGAGTAAGTGTGATCTTCATATTGGTGGTTTTAAATATTAAATCATGAATCTCGGTCCAGAACCCCAGAATCTTCGGACATTTCCAAAAAATATGGGAAAGTGTCCCAGTATGAGTACACTCTCTCCAACAAGTCGGGGATATAGTATTATCCATGCGATTCAATTTTGATGGGGTCCAATACCATCTGGCCAAGAGCTTGAAGTAGGATTCTTGTATTGAGGCACAAAAAGTGTGTGAATACGAGAGGTTAATTGCCAAAGACAATTCATCAAGATCTATAGTGGAGTTTAATTCATTCTCCCATGCATTAATATATGATAATTTTTGGAGAGCTAAGTCTTCGTTCAGAAGTCTATAAATATAGTTAGTTGACCACAATGAAATTTTGTTTGGGTTATCAAATAATTCAGATATGGGTTTGGATAAGGAAAAGTGGGAGAGTGAGAAGGACGAGGAGGAATTTATTAACCTCCAGACTGTTCTATCCTTCCAAGTTAGTTTGAATTGCTCCTCTAGAGATCTGAAATCGGTCAGTCTATCATCAGTACATAAGTTATCAACATAATGTATTCCTCTTTCAATCCAGGGGGTTATGTCTATTCCAGGGATAATGAGATTTAAAGTTTCGAGAGGGATACGTTTAGGCGTTGAGCATGTGGATGTAGAAATAGTTTTTTGATGTAGGTATTTCCATGCAGAAATGGTGGCATGGATAGTTGGTGGGAGAGTAGAAATTTTTGTTGGCTTATGAAGGTAAGCCGCTATTAAGGCTGGAAGCGAGGAGGTGTTGGACAAGTCTCTTTCAATAGATGTCCATAGGATAGAGCCACTGGTATCTCTGAACCAACTCTGAGATAGTTTTATGATTGAAGCAAGGTAGTAATTGTAGAGGTTTGGTATTCCCAAGCCTCCTCTTTTCTTATGTCTTTCTAAGGTGAAAGCTGAGATCCTGGATCGTCCATTGCTCCAGATGAATTTCCTAAGTAGTTTTTGGAGTTTATTGAACCAGAATTTAGGAATCCGGAGGGGAATAGCTCTGGTTAAGTATATGAATTTAGGGAAAGTTTTCATCTTAAAGGCTACCACTTTACCTGTCCAAGATAGCTGAAGTTTAGATAGGTCAGATAAATCTTCTTGAAAGGAATTGAGTAAATTGGTGAAGTTAGTTTTGATTAGGTCGGAGAATGGTTTTGTCAGGCAGATACCCAAATAAGAAATTTTATCTTCCCTCCATAAGAATGGAAAGAGTTTTTTCAGGTATTTTAAAAAGGTTGTGTCCATATTATAGTGAAGAGCTTGTGATTTTTTGGAGTTTATTTTATAATGGGATATTTTTGCAAACGTTTCTATGGTGGAAGAGGTGTGGTGAAGAGATTTAAGTGGAGTAGTGAGTGATAGTAAGATATCGTCTGCGAATAAAGTGATTTTGTGATCTTGTGATTTCATGTGGATACCTCTAATTTCTTTATTTTGCCTAATTGCTGCGGCTAGGGGTTCAATTGAAAGTGCGAATAGGAGAGGGGAAAGGGGGCATCCCTGTCTGGTACCGTTGGATAGTATTATCTTTCTAGATAAAGTGTTGTTTGAATAGATCTTAGCTGATGGATTAAGGTACATAGAAGAGATAAAATTAAATATATTACCTTTTATGCCAAATTTATTAAGAGTGTGTAGAAGAAAATTCCAATTAAGCCTGTCAAATGCCTTCTCGGCATCCAGAGCCAAGAAGACAGTCGGGACTTTTGTAAGTTCTGTGTGGGACATTAAATTAATAACTCTTCTAGTGGCATCGGATGAATTTCTATTAGGAATGAATCCTACTTGATCAGTATTAACAAGTTTATTGATATATTTTTGTAATCTGGTGGCAATCAGTTTAGCTAAGATTTTTGTGTCACTGTTCAATAAGGAAATAGGTCTATAATTTTTTGTGTCTGAATTATCACCCTTGCCTTTTGGAATGACAGCTATTGTAGCTTCTAGCATTTCTAAGGGTAAATGGCCATGAGCTGCTGTATGATTTGCCAGTCGGGCTAGATAAGGGGAAATTAGATTCGAGTATATCTTGTATAGTTCATTTTGAAGTCCATCAGGTCCAGGAGATTTCCCATTTTTTAACTTCGGGAGGAGCGTTGAGATTTCAAGGAGAGAGTAGGGTGTGTTCAATTCGTCAATTTCCGAATCGGAAAGTTTGGGTAGGTCTAATGGGTCTAGAAATTGGTTAATATCTTGTAGGGATGGTATATATGTATTGGGTCGTCCTTGAGGTTATATAAGGATTCGTAATATTTAGCGAAAGTGTTAACTATCTCTTTGGGATGGAATTTCATCTGACCTGATGCATCTTTGATTTGACAAATCCTGTTTTTCAATCTCAGTTTTTTGATTCTAGATGCAAAAAATTTTGTGGGTTTATTATCGGATTGGTAATAATTAGATTTAGATCTTTGAATCATTTTGTCATAGTCTGAGGTTAAAACAGTTCTAAGTTCAGATCTAAGTTTAAATAGGTCTTCTAGGTTATGTTTGTTGGGATTGTTAATCTGAATTTTCTCTAATGTTTGTATTTTATCTAGTAATTTTTGTGTTCTTTCCCGTTTTTGCTTGTTTAAACGTGAATTGAGTTGGATTAGTTTCCCTCTTAAGACAGCTTTGAAGGCTGACCATAGGTAGGTGATGGGCATATCTTTTGTATCATTTTCTGAGAAATAATTTTGAATGGTATTTGCAATTTCAGTTTTGTAGTGGGGATGAGAGTATAAAAAACTATTGTTCCTCCACAACTTCTCCGAATAGTTTGTTGGGGAAGAAGAAAACTCAAAGAAGATGGGAGAATGGTCTGACCACGACCTTGGGCCTATAGAAATCTTTGTAAATTTATGGAGGGAGAAGAGGTTTGAAAGTATTAGGTCAATCCTAGCGAACGAATTGTATCTACCTGAAAAGTGAGTAAACTCGATGGAGTTGGCATGGTGACACCTAAATACATCATATAATTCTGCTTTTTTTAACCATGGATTGAGAGGTTGAGTAAAGAAGCGAGATTTGGTGGAGGAGTCTAATATGGGATCCGGGACGATGTTAAAGTCCCCTACTATGATAAGTTCACCTTTTTTGTGTTTATTTATTAGTTTCATGGTTCTATTTAGAAAAGTGATGTTACTCTTATTCGGGAGGTATAAGTTGACTAGAGTGAATACTACATTGTTAATTTTACAGACTAAAATTAGGTATCTGCCATTAGGGTCTTCGAGTAACAATAGTTCTTCAAAGGTAACCGAGTTTTTGATTAAAATGGCTACACCAGCTTTTTTCTTGGGATTGGAGGAGTAGTAAAAACATTGAAAGTTTTTGTTGACAAGTCTGATGGAATTAGATGAAGAGAATCTTGTCTCTTGTAAACAAACTATCTCAGAGTTTGATTCTTTGATCTGCTTCCATAGAAGATATCTGCGTTTGGGGGAATTGAGTCCATTGACGTTGTATGACATTATTTTAAGTGACATGGTTTGTCCCTTTTTGAGTATGTATGAGTCTCGGAATTGTATGGCATCTGATGTATTTTCTAATCATCATCTTATTGAGCGGAAAGTTTGAGTAGAAACTCAATGAAAACATAACAATGGTAAACAAAATGTTATGAGTAAATATACAATACTTCGGTAACAGCCTTATAAAAGAAAGTTTATACAAGACTAATTTGATCAACTATAACAAAAATAGCTTGTAGAAAGTTAGAATATTTAACAATTTCTAAAATTATGAAAGTATCAAGCAGGACCGTCCCAAAACGGAGGGTTCAATAGAACAACAGACCTCCTACGTGGGCTACAGGTACGGTCTATCAAGCCACAAAACACAAAATATTTTTTCAAGACATGGATTATGAAATAGTGATATTTAGCTGGCGTAGGGTATTCATACCCTCTTTGGAATTATCGATTGAGATGGAGTTATCTTTGTAAGTAAAGATAACCTTAGCCGGATTGAAACCCCATCTGTACAGGATTCCATTTTTACGAAGGGCCTCAGTGACTTCGGCAAGATTTTTCCTTTGATTTAATGTCTCTTTTGAAAGATCTATAAGAATTTTAAGTTTTTCGAAAGGTTTGGGGAGGTTCCTGTGGGTTTTCAAGTAATTCAGGAAGCGTTCCTTGGTATGGTAAAAATGGAACCTGACTATTATGTCTCTAGGAACATCAGCTTTAATAGATGGAGGTTTAATAAGTCTATGGGCTCTCACAATAGTTAGATCCAATTCAGATACATCAGGAAGTGCAGACCTGATGATTTTTTTTATATGTGTTTGAATCTGCTCAGATTTGATGTTTTCAGATATACCTCTGAATTTTAGATTCATTCTCCTATCTCTATCCTCTAGTTCAGTAAGTTTTGCTCTTAGTGTTGAGGTTTTTGCATCAGAGACTTTCTGTTCTTTGGAGCATTGTTTGACTGAGGTATAGAGAGATTTGATGTCGTTCTCATTTTTCTCTGTTCTTATCGCTATCGATGATAGTACTCCTTCTAGAAGATCAAACCGTCTATTCATGTCTGATCTGAATTTACCAAAGATTTCTAAAAAGAAGTCTTTATTGGGAGGTTTGTCCCTATCGGGGTCTTGTCTTAATTCAGGGTTGGAGTCTGCCCGTGCACGTTGTCTCATTGGGCTAGCCGTTGGTGTTTTAGAGTCAAAGTGCTCTGACAGTGACCCCGGGTCTGAGGGACCATGTTGGGGATAAGAATATGGCTCTATTTCTTTCCGTTTTCTACCCCCTTGAGGATTGTCAGCGAATGAGGAATCTTCCATATAGTTTTCAGCATCCTCTGACCATTGGTCTGATTTTTCAAGGGTATTGGGGGATCTCGATCTATCTCTCCTATATGTTTTTTCGGAGTTTTTACCAGGATCAGAGGGCATAGTATTTATTTTTTCCTTTGTATTTTTTATCTTTGGATTAGGCATTGTGTTTAGTTGGTAGTTGTGAATTTTACAATGAAGGGGGTAATAGGTGTGTCTTATTTTAGGTTAGTAAACCTAAGAGGTATAAATTATGGGGGAAGGAGTGGAGGGGCAATCCCAAAAGAGTACGGTATTACCAAAATTTAGCCTATGAATAAGAAGTTAGTTCAAATAGTGCATAAGTAACAATAAGAGTCAACAAGAATTCTAGAGTTTGAGTATTGTAGAAGGGGTTAATAGTAGTAGGAATAAGAGGAATTAGAATCAGGTAGAAATTGTTTGGTTTTATAGATTGGAATATAAGGAGTATAGAGCGTAGAGAGGAGGTCAGTTAGGAAGTAGGGGTAAAAAGATGATTGGATTGAAGAGGTGTGGGGTAGATAGGGTAAGAGAAAAATGGAGGCGAGGAAGAAACTATTAGTAGATTAAGGGGAGTTGTTCTAACAAGAGGGTTAAATAGTAGGTAGATGGGAAAAGTAGGAAAAGGAGGGAAGAATTTAGAGCCGGGTTAGTAGTACAGGTTAATATAGATTATTTAGTACATAAATCTTATGATCAAGGATAAACAAAAACAAGAAAAAAAAGGCTGGGTCAATAACTCTGTCCCAAACACAATGAGTTCAGTAACGAACCTGGACAAATAGGGTGACAAGAATATTATAGTCTGATGACTGTGGATGAGACCAAAATCGGATGTATATAGTTTCTCGTGTAGAAACAGGTAGTTGTAAGGCAGTTGAGATGATCTTCCAGAGAGCACCACTAGAGGGGGATAAAGTTCCAAGTAGGAGAAAAAATCTTTAAGAGTTTGTAGTCTTAAGTTCTTGCAGTCAGGTATATATCTGATTTATAGGTTATGAAAGAGGAGCAGAGTTTTTCAGCTTTTTATAGTAGATTAGATATATCTTTGTCTGGAGTGTTCCTAAAGAATCTGTAGATGAATAAGTCTTTTAACTAATAAAACAATGGGTGTATTTATTAGATTCCTGGGATAGTGAAAGGTATATGCTGTATAATGGTGGTCTTTCCTCCTTTCTAACAGTTCAGAGGGGTCTTATTATAGACAGTAGAGGAAAAGATAAAGTCTCCTCCTAATGTAAAGCACTGATGTAGTGCTTCCCTGTATAGGGAAGATTTAAGATTGTGGAATTCTTCCTTCTCACTTTGTGCCTGCTCCAACACTGCAGGGGTCTCAGGGAGAGCAGACCGGGGGAGGTGCAGTGACAAGGCTCCAAACAATGACTGGGATCTCCTCACATGAAACTGTTATCTGTGTCTTATCTCTGATGCCTGGGGCCATCAGCTGTGTCTCTCTGGTCGGCAGGATCACAGCAGCAGGCAAGGTATGACTCACCAGCCACTTTGCTGAGGAGAGCGTCAGAGAGACAAGAGGAGTGAGCAGAGGAAGGCAGGGGGTCACACTCCCCACTCAATGCACAGCTAAGATGGCGACTGGCAATGTGGAGGGGGGAGATCTCCTTCTCACCTTATCACAGGCAGGCAGATCTTGGAAGATGACAGGGTAGGATCCAGGAGTGTGGATGTCGCTGGTTCTCCTCAGATGAGTGGTGAAGCTGTGTGTAAACAGAAGGGATCCTTTCTCTGATGTTGATGTGTCTTCTGCTTCACAGTGAGGGCCTCACCATGAGGAGAGGCAGGATGATGCTTTAGTCTTCAGATTTCAGGGTTCAGCATGATTTCTGGAACTCCATCTCGAACATCTTATGGTTAGAGATGATGAAGTTATAAATCCATGCCTGGATGACCCATCAGGGCCAGGATTTAGAATGGATTGTGTTTTAAGGACCAGGGAGCTCCTCAGGCAGCATCCATCTTCTCAGAGCTCACGACCACGCCCCCCTGAAGGTTATTTTATAATCCAGGGAGTTGATAAGGAATGAACCCTTAAAGGTGTTGTCTGATTAGGCTAAGGTCACACTTGCAATTAAAAGAAAAAACAGATATTGCGCCACACTGCAACTGGAGGAACTTAATACACGGTTTTACTATGTTTGCACTAACCTTTACTGGTTGTGCAACACCCCGCACAACCAGACTGATGGCTTAATGTGGATCACTGTACTGACAAGGGCCAATATTCCCTCCTCCTCAGATACTCCGGGCCTGGTGGTCGGCTCCTTAGTTCCTCTGGAGATGGAGGTGGGCTCCTTCACTCCTCCACCCGAAGAGGCAGACTCGCTGCACTGGCTTCCGTCCCAGCTCCACACTGTGTATCAGTTGATCATTCAAGGGTGGGTCTTTATGATGTACTGCCAGGTACTGTGGATCTTAGAGCAGCTCACACACCGCACTCCCAACAAGGGAGAAGGAGATTAGCAAATAGAAAAACAAGCGGTGTCAGAGGTTTGGAGCGCTAAAGAAACCACGGGTTGGTGATTAAATTACCGATAATTTATTGCACGAACAGCAGGGGTCCAGTATGCCACAACGCGTTTCGACGCACAGATGCGTCTTTCTCAAGTGGACCCACTTGAGAAAGACGCATCTGTGCGTCGAAACGCGTTGTGGCATACTGGACCCCTGCTGTTCGTGCAATAAATTATCGGTAATTTAATCACCAACCCGTGGTTTCTTTAGCGCTCCAAACCTCTGACACCGCTTGTTTTTCTATTTGCTAAGGTCACACTTGCGTCAGCCCTTGCGGCTTACGCAAGAGCTTAATGCTTAGAACTTTTCCCAGAAGTGCATAGCATTAACGATATGCGCTGCAGGAGAACACTGCCCCTAGTTACCCAATATTTATCTTCCCAACCAGGCACACACAAAGCTGCTGGGAGTGCGCTTTACAATAGCGCACAGCGTAATCCGTTAGGCTAGGGTCAAAATGCAAGTGTGACCCTAGCCTAAGACAGTGTATTATCATGAATCCAAAGAAAATATGATAACTAGAGGTAGAGATGAGCGGAACCCAACCACGGTCCACAATCTTGGTCATTGCCCTCTGGTTATGGACAGACTATCTGGGTTCCAGGAGACACCACCTAAGTGTTCGAATTCTATTCGATTCGATGAATTGTGATGTGTTCGACGAATTGTTCATCGATTGTTTGTCGAACACTGTCGAACCCCACTGGAATCAATGGCAGGCTACAGCAAACACATAGAAAACATCTTCAAAGGTGTCCAAAAGCTGCCAAATTACTCAGAATAGACAACAAACACCAGGAAAAGTGACAACAATCTACCTACAGTACAGCTGTCCCACTCTTCCAAAGCACTTCAAAATAGAAGGTGGTTAACATTTACCTAAAATTTCAGAGGTGAGTGGAACTGACTTTGAATTGACAAATGGATGAATTAGAGGAGAAAAGTGGCAGTAGTTTTCTACATTAAGTAAAAAGAAGTGGAGGAGTAAAAGGAGCATGAGACACAGGTATAGACATGTCACACCCTGCTCAAATCATAAACCACACAGCAAGGCAACCCCCAAAAAAGTCATCACTCTTCCCAAAGGGTCAGACCACAGCAAAATGGCATCAATTGCCCCAGACCAGAAATTGCTGAATGGCCCAGCCTGCATGCATGGCACAGGGTCTGGAACAGGACCTGGCCTAGCATTTCAAGGTTAAACATTGCTCAGCCACTATATATTTTGTGGAGTATTACAGGAAAAACTAGAGAGGTTGGTCAGTGACCTGTATAGGCCTAGTGGGCCGAATAAACTGAAAGCTCATGCAAGCACTTCCAACAATGTTATGCCCCACCACACACAGGTGGGATAACTAGGTTTCGTGGAATATTACCGGAAAAACTACTCAGGTAGGTGAGTGACCTGTTTAGGCCTACTGGGCCGATAAACTCAAAGCTCATGCAAGTGCTTCAATGAATGTTATGTCCTACCACACACAGGTGGGACAACTATACGTTTCATTGAATATTACCGGAAAAACTAGTCAGGTAGGTCAGTGACTTGTTTAGACCTAGTGGGTCGGATAAACTGAAAGCTCATGCAAGTTCTCCCATCAATGAGATGGTCTGCAATGCACAGGTGGGACAGCTATAAGAGTCGTGGAGTATTACAGGAAAAAACAGAGAGGTAGGTAAGTGACCTGTTTGGGCCCAGTGGGCCGGATAAATTCAAAGCTCATGCAAGCGCTCCCATCAATGTTATGCCCCGCCACACACAGGTGGGACAACTATACGTTTCATGGAGTATTACAGGAAAAACTAGTACCGTCTTCAAGCCAAACTAAAATGTCTACTTCTTTTCTTGGACGATCTGCTATCATCCCTTTCTCATACAGCAGAGCATCACTAAAACTTGTAGATGAGGCCCAAAAGGAGCAGGTGCAATGGTTATCAAGCATTCCATCAAGTGGGTTCTCCTTCACCTCAACGTCAACATCACAAACACTCCAGTGCTCAGAGGAGTCACCCCAATCCCATTTGCTTCCTCACAGCTTACAAGTCTCCAGCTGCCCCACTGACTATGGGTTAACACAGATGGGTGAGTCTGCAGAGCCGTTCACTCATACTATAGCCTGGGAATCAGAGGTCTGCGCCAAAGCCTCAGTGAGTCAAGACGAGGAAATGATCTGCACCTATGCCCAAAATCTTTGTGAGTTGTATCCAGGCCCAGATGAAGAAGGGTCCAAGCATAATGTAGACCCTCATTCTTGAACTGTTACCCCTGTTGGTGGAGACAATGAGGCAGATGATGAGACTCAGATACATGATTGGAACGACAAGTTGACATTGCGCTCAGGGCAGGAAGAGGTTGGCTCTAATGACGACGAGTGATGATGAGTTTGGAAATCCCACTGACTGGCAACCCACAGGCAGGCTAGTTGATGAGCTCAGCAGAGGAGGTGGAGGAGAATGCTAGTGACGAGGTTAGGTTGCAGCTTCCTGGACAGAGGCGGAGTCCTGGAAGCACATCAGCAACTGAGTCCTCAGCCACAATTTTGTCTCTGTACAGAAGCCGTGGTGGCTCTGCAGGTCGCATGAGCGCTAAGCCTTGCCTAGCCTGGGCCTTTTTTCAGATCGCAAAGATGACCCAACTCATGTTATCTGCAAAATTTGTAAATAAAATCTGAGTAGAGGCCACAAAATCAATATTTTGAGTGCTTCATGCATGAACCGTCACATGGACATAAAGCATAAGTCACAGCATAAGTGCCTGGCACACACTGCTACTAGCCAAAAATGATTTGCTTAACTAGATGCAGAACAAACGCTAGTGAACACAGGAGGTGTAGCTTTCTTCACAACAGTGCTACACCAGTTCCTTGCACACACTGCTACTAGCCAAAAAGGATTTGCTTGACTAGATGCAGAAAAAAAATGCTAGTAAAAACAGGAGGTGTAGCTTTCTTCACAACAGTGCTACACTAGTGCCTGGCACACACTGCTACTAGCCAAAAAGGATTTGCTTGGCTAGATGCAAGAAAAAAACTCTATTAAACACAGGAGGTGTAGCTTTCTTCACAACAGTGCTACACCAATGTCTGGCAAACACTGCTACTAGCCAAAAGTAATTGCTTGGCTTGACGCTGTAAAAAAGGCTAGTAAACACAGGAAGTGTAGCTTTCTCCACAACAATGCTACTCCAGTGTCAGGCACACACTGCTACGAGCAAAAAAGGATTTGTTTGACTAGATGCTGAAAAAAAGGCTAGTAAACACAGAGGTGTAGCTGTCTTCGCAACAGTGCTACACCAGTGCCTGCACATACTGCTAATAGCCAAAAAGGATTTGCTTTGCTAAATGCAGTATAAAAAGGCTAGTAAACACAGGAGGTGTAGCTTCTTCACAACAGTGCTACCCCAGTGCCTGGAACACATTGCTAGTTGCCAAAAAGGATTTGCTTGGTTAGATGCAGGAAAAAAAGGCTAGTAAGCACAGGACGTGTAGCTTTCTTCACACCAATGCTACACCAGTGCCTGGCACACACTGCTACTAGCCAAAAAGGATTTGCTTGGCTAGATGCAGGAAAAAAAAGCTAGTAAGCACAGGAGGTGTAGCTTTCTTCACAACAGTGCTACACCAGTGTCTGGCACACACTGCTACTAGCCACAAAGGATTTACTTGGCTAGATTTGGCCAGATGCTGTAAAAAAACGCTTGCACAGCGCTAGGACAGACCTGTCTTGCACACAGTGCTTTTAAGCCCTAAAAAGGTCTGGTCTTTGAAGTAGTCACTAAACCTACTATCTTTCTATCTAATTTGGATTGGAATCGCTATCTAACTATCTTTGTAGCACACACAGCAGCAGCGGCGGCATCTGACACTGAGTTCCAACACTGAGGAAATGGCGAGGAGGGAAAATGGCTGGTTCTTATATGGCAAGGACATGTGACATACCCAGCCAATAACACAAACCCTTGTGTGCAAAAAGTGCACTTTGCTCTATGCGGGCTGATAGACTGACAGACGGACCACCAACAGTAAGCGCGGGAAGGAAAAAAATGGAGATCTGCATTATTTGACCACAGACCTCTCCCCAGCCCCTTCCTCCCGCCCACTATTCCTAAACACTGAAACTCATAATAACGTTGAACAAAAGCATTACTGTGAAAAGTCAATAACGCTTTTGGTCAACGAACTGTTATAGAACATTACCTTGAATTAGCAAATTTTTAGCAAATCGTTTGCATTTGTCGAATGACTTAAACATAGCCCAAACAGGTCAAATTTGAAATTGGCGAACCTGTTCAATCGAATATCGCTGATCTCTACATGGGGTTCTGGATAGTGATGGGCGAATCCTAAATTACTCGGAATCGCTTGACTCTAGCGAGTCCGAGCACAGGACTCGCTACTCGTTGCGAGTCTAGCGAGTCCAATGTTAATGAATGGGGAAGCGAGTAATAGCGAGTAGTGTGAGATTTACAAATCGCAGATGTGTCTCGGAAGCTTCAGCCTGAAGCAATCCTAGTTTTGTCATTTATTTGCATTGCTCGTTTACTTTGTAAGTAATCGCTGACTCGCACAGATAAGATCCTGTCTCCTCTGTACAGGCTGCCAGCTCCAGGGTCCTAGAGCCTGCCTGCTGCCTGATGTAGCAGTGCTGAGATTGTTCTCAGTCTGCTCATTCCCTGTGTACAGACATGAATGTCTGTGCACAGAGATGATGTAGCAGAGCTGAGATTGTTCTCAGTCTGCTTATTCCCTGTGCATAGACATCTATATTTATGCACAGGGGATGTAGCAGAGAGGACATCGCGTTTTGGACTGCGTCGGACGGAAGAGGATTTTTTTAATTAAAGATGGAGTCCCTAATGGCTTTTTTTTTTTATTTCTAATAAAAAAATTTCCTTGTGTTGTGTTTTTTTTAAAACAATTTAATAAGAAATTCATGGCGGTCATGTCTAATATTGGCGTGACCGCCATAAATTTCGGGCTTAGGGTCAGCTGATAATACAAAGCTGGCCCTAACCTCTATTACCCAGCGTGCCACCGCTACCAGGGCCGCTGGAAGAGCGGGGTTCAGCGCCAGAGGATGGCGCTTCAATGAACGCGCCATCTTCTGGGGCGGCTGCGGGCTGCAATTTGCAGCGGGGGGTGCCCAGAAAGCTTGGGCATCCCTGCGCTGCGGATTCCAGCCCCCAGCTGCTTAGCTGTACCTGGCTAGACATAGAAATTGCGCGGAGCCCCACGCATTTTTTTTAAATTATTTCATGAAATTCTGAGATTCTGACTCTGAGACTCTGACTCTGAAATTCATGAAATAATAAAAAAAAAATGCGTGGGGCTCCGCGCAATTTCTATGTCTAGCCAGGTACAGCTAAGCAGCTGGGGGCTGGAATCCGCAGCGCAGGGATGCCCAAGCTTTCTGGGCACCCCCCGCTGCAAATTGCAGCCCGCAGCCGCCCCAGAAGATGGCGCGTTCATTGAAGCGCCATCCTCTGGCGCTGAACCCCGCTCTTCCAGCGGCCCTGGTAGCGGTGGCACGCTGGGTAATAAAGAGGTTAGGGCCAGCTTTGTATTATCAGCTGGCCCTAAGCCCGAAATTTATGGCGGTCACGCCAATATTAGACATGACCGCCATGAATTTCTATTAAATTGTTTTAAAAAAAACACAACACAAGGAAAATATTTTATTAGAAATAAAAAAAAAAGCCATTAGGGACTCCATCTTTAATTAAAAAAATCCTCTTCTGTCCGACGCAGTCCAAAACGCGATGTCCTCTCTGCTACATCCCCTGTGCATAAATATAGATGTCTATGCACAGGGAATAAGCAGACTGAGAACAATCTCAGCTCTGCTACATCATCTCTGTGCACAGACATTCATGTCTGTACACAGGGAATGAGCAGACTGAGAACAATCTCATCTCTGCTACATCATCTCTGTGCACAGACATTCATGTCTGTACACAGGGAATGAGCAGACTGAGAACAATCTCAGCACTGCTACATCATCTCTGTGCACAGACATTCATGTCTGTACACAGGGAATGAGCAGACTGAGAACAATCTCAGCACTGCTACATAATGTCTGTGAGCAGGCGGGCTCTAGGACCCTGGAGCTGCACAGAGAAGACAGCTGGACTCGGCTCGCAAAGAAACAGCAGTTATCTGCGAGTTTCCCTGCTATCACTGGCACAGTAGCCAGTGATTACTCGCACGAGTCTAATGCAAACAATGGCAATCCTAGTTTTGTCAGCGTTTCTGACAAAACTAGGATTGATATTGATTTGCATTGGACTCGTGCGAGTAATCACTGGGAAACTCGCAGAGTACCGAGTCCTGCGAGTCCCTTACTACTCGCCGAGTAACGAGTCCTAGCGAGTAGATTCGCCCATCCCTATTCTGGAGGATCAGGAAATTTGCACATCTCATGTCCGTGGGCCAGAATGCACTGACCAACACCATGGAAAGTGGTCTGCTCATATTTAATAATAACATTGATTCATGGGTTGGAATATGACCCACTAATTACCATAACGGGGTACTTTACTTCCCATTATCTTGGCATGGCCTCCATTCATTCTATATGGAGCTGCACTTTATTTTTTACCACACCTCTGAGAATAACTGTATTAGGATAAAAGTGGGGAATAAAAACTCCTCCATCTGCTGATTGGTGCCTTTCCCAGCCTTTGAACACCACCGGTCAGCAAGTTATCACTCAACCTTAACATAGATGATAAAGAGGATTTCCAATGAAACTAAGTTAAAGTCCAAGGTAATGGGAAGCCTAAATAAGGCTAAGGTCACATTTTGGTTTGGTTTCCATCCTGATCCAGTTTTGAGCATTAAAAATGCATCCGAATCTGCGGCCATAGGCTACAATGTAAAACACCGAATTGCACTTAAATGCAATCCGTTGCCTGCATCCGGTTTTGCAGCCTGCGGTACAAATCATGCAGGCTGCATTTTTTGGACAGTTGCAAAACCGGATCCGTTCTTTTTAACATGGGACCCTATGGGGATCAAACCGAGATCCGGATGCGGTTTTTAAAATTGCAAAAATCCTCATCCAAAACGGATGCATTAATGCATCCAGATCCGGATTGAGGGTTGCATTTTAACTGTTGCAAATTAGTATGAAGGCACAATCTAATACCGCATCCAGTAATGGATCCGGTTACTGTATTGTGCCTTCTTAGACCCTAGCCTAAGAGCATTGTCGACTTCAGCCGAAATTTCCTGGGACTATAGGATATTGACTTTAACTGCAATCATAGGCTTCAGCACAGTTCAAGAGCCAACACATAGACAGGATAATAAGGGCTGTGTTTTATTAGGAAGATGATTTAATAGAACTTTGTTCAGCTTCAGGACTCTGCGCTCTATAAATTTTTCCAGGATTTTTTTTTGTTATCTCACCTCTGCTTATAATAAAGTGGGTTTGAATAGGTTGGTAAAGAGAATGATATTTTGCAGTTTAGCAATAGCCCTTTTACAGAGCTCTCTCTATTGCCATCACCATTGGATTGTAATCTTTCCTATATGTGAAGTTAAAATCTCGGAGAATCAATGAAGAAAAAAGAAAAATGGGCTCGTGTCGTTATAGCGTTTGCAGAAATTATTCACACCCCTTTTGATATTTTATCTTTTATTGCCTACAATAATGGAGTATATTGGATTTGTACCATGCACACTGCCTTGACCGTTTATTCAAAGTTTTTATTTGCTTTTTCATGAAGATCGGTTTGCTGGGTATCTTCTTCCTATTACGTCCACAGCCCGGGACCAGGACAATCCGTGTGGACCCAATCCCTTGGATCCAGGAACTCCATTGTCGATGAGCTTTTCCCACCCTCCTTTCCCAACCTCTATCATAGATTATATCGGTATATTTCCGAGACAAAGCTGGACACATGAGGACCGGTATTCTCTGTTACCCTTCTTTGGCAGTGAGCAGAGTCTTTGAAAACAACCAAGAATTACACACAAAGACTCCAATTTACTAACCTATCTCTGTCTGGTTTTTGGCATGAAGAGTGACTCAAAAAGTCATAAGTTATAGTGTGTGCCAGAATTGTGCAAAACACAGGATTTTGTATCGCTCACCAATATTGAAAAATGCTGAGAAAAATTGGCTTGGTTTGGAGGGAGTTGGCTTGTTCTCTAACATGCACACATATTTAGTAATAACATTTTCTTGGCACAAATCTATGCATCCTATTATTAGGCACATATTTCATTTTCTGACTTTCAGACAGTCCTAAATGTGCCGAAAATCTTAAGAGAAGTGTTATTTTAAATACTTGGTTTGGTGAAATTAACCATAACTGGTGTATTTAAACACCAATGTTTAAAAACGTCTCATCAAAATTTATATTTCATAATCATTTTTAATGATCCAGGTAATGATGTGTATTAAAATACTTACCAATCACTGTCCTTCAGTTCCAGAGCTGCTCCAGTCTCCTGCTGCTCGCAGATTTTTCTTCTGCTAACCTTTGATTTACCATATGGAATGGTAGTTGGTTTACCAGTGAACGTCAATGAGTCTCATGGTGGGGTTACACGTAGCGATATCGTCCCGATATCGCATACAACGCCGCGGGAGCGCGCATTTTGGGAGCCCTTTTCCCGATATCGCATCGCCGGTTTACACGCTGCGATATCGGGAAACAACGTCCCTCCGATGTGTACGCCCACCAACCCAGTAACGACCATTTAACATGGGAGTTAATGGGTGAGGTGCGAGTACGCATCGGAGTTGGGCTGTCACACGCAGCGATGCTGGTACAACGGCCTTGCGATATCGGGGAGTTGAATAGCTTTGCTATTCAACTCCGATATCGTTTTGGCATCGTTTCAGCATCGGTTGTACGTAAAACAGTACAACGCGCACCGATATCGGGTCCAACTCGCGACCCACGTGACTTTTTGTCGGAGTTGGGTCGGAGTTGGACGCCGATATCGCGGCGTGTAAACCCACCATCAGAAAGAGGTTCTATAGACTTAAATTGAGACTTTTGGTGTGATCCAGCTAGTCAGTTTTTAGATCACGTGGGTCAAAGGACTAGAGCAGTGCCAGATACCAGGCAAGACGGTGATCAGTAAGTATTTTAATACACTTACACACACTGGCAGACACACACAGAAGAGGACCCTGCACAAAAACAATATGAAGTCCTCATCATACTGAACAGCTGTTTTGGAGGTATAATTGGGCCTTCTTAAAGAGGATTTCCACTACCAATGTCTTCCATTTTTATTTGTCCTATCTATTCCAAACTAACACTTCCTAACAACCCTGTGATAATCTAATGACTGGCACATCGCAGTACTTGTTAGATGAAAGCACCGTACTGTAAACCAGGCTTAGGCCCCTTTTACACTGTGTTTCTGAAAATATGCGGCAGATGCGGCAGAATTACTGCATCTGCCGCATCTTCCGCCTAACAGCAGCACTTGCGGCACTGATACAGCAAGCCCCATACATTGTCTATGGGGTTGGCGGTCGGGTGTGGCAAGTGCGGTTTTGCCAGTTGCGGCAGATGCAGCACTTGCAGCTGCATAAAAAACCACAGTCAGCAGCGTTTTTTCTCTGCCGCAACCGGCAAAACCACACTTACCGCTAGCCCCATAGACAATGCATGGGGCTCGCCGCAAGTGCGGCCGTTAGGGGGAAGTTGCTGCAGATGCGACAATTCTCCCGCATCAGCCTCATTTTTTCAAAAACACCAGTGTGAAAGGGACCTTAGAGGAGTGTAAAGTGTGATCTGGGCATGCGTGAACAGATTGCTGTCACTCACAGAATCTGCCCCGCCCCCACCAGTTATGTATCCTGCTCTGTTTGTCTGATTCCGGTCTTCAGATCAAAACTAGCACAGCCAGAACATCATCAGAGCAATATAGGAGCTGCAGAGAGATAATCTTAAAGGAGCAAGGCAGGGCATAACTACAACAGGTGCAGGGGTTGTGATCGCATCCGGGCCCCGGAGCCTAGGGGGCCCCAAAAGTCCCTTTGGCCTATAGAAAAAGACTATTGTTGTTAAAGATTTGTAATAATTGGGGGCCCCGTTGGAGCTTTTGCATCGGGGCCCATGAGCTTCAAGGTACGCCACTGGAGCAAGGTAAGCAGCAGAAGTATATTGGGAAAGTGTTCAGAAGATTTATAACACTTGAAAGGGGATCACATTAGTTTGGAAAATGCCTTTAACTCCTGGGCCCTTGTGCGGCTGCAAAGGTTGCACCTATTATATGTCCGCCCCTTCTTACACACCATTACCTACATAATTAGGAAGTATTAGGGCATACAAATTTTGATAAGACTTCTTCTTAAAGAAATGTATCATTTAAGTATGATACAAAGTCACAAAAATATTATAAAATTGCAGAAAATCCATTTCCCCTTTAAAGTGAATATACATCCTTTGCAGTATGTGCTCTTCAATTATTCGTGGGTTGTGTGGGCAGTGAGGGTGTTGGTGTTCAACGGTTGTCCTACCTGCCTAGCTGCAGTTCCCTTTGTGGCCTCCTAGTTGCAGGGGCGCCACACTCTCCCGGAGTTAAGCCAGCGCGTCCTCGCGCTGCCCGTCTTGGATCCCCCTGAAAACATTTTTATTTTTCAAACATTAAACATTACGCATTCTTGGTTCTTCCCATCCGGGAGGTTTGAGTCTCTTTAAACGTTACTTAATTTAACTATACTCACGAGCATGGGTATATATACGTCATTACCCCTTCTGGACCTCTGCTGGGTCTAATGCTACAACGCATTTACTTTCTTTTGCTATAAACACATAATAACCGTTACTTTCTATCAAAAAGTATAAAAACATTCTTTCTTCTTCTTTCCAAAAGTGCAAAAATTCAAAAAGTTTCAAAAAGCAGTTCAAAGTTCAAAGTCTCATGCACTACTTCTCATGTGTAAACTGGTCTTAAAACCAAAGGGGAGCACACCAAGGTGCTCAACTATTTACAAGAAAGTTTGTACCAAGTCATTGTCCTTGATCTCTAATGTTCATAACACATAAAACAAACAAGGGGTAGCTAATATTCATTCAGGAATGGGATGGGGACAATAAGGATTACACCTCATTCACACTTACAGTTTCCTCTTCTGGATGCAGAACCCGTGTTTTCATTCTTTCGTCTGCTGCTTCCACGGTAACACTTGGGACGTTCTCCTTCTGGGGTACACCTCCAGATTTTGCAGTGCAGCTATCAGCAAGTAGCTTTTCAGGGTCTGGGTTATAGCATCCTTCATTGTCTTGGTGCAACAGTCTTTAGGATGGTTACTGGATCTGTGTTATCTGTCGTATCCATGTACTTTGGCATGTCTGGATCAGCGTTGGATTCTGGATACTCTAATGCTGGAATGTCATCTTCTTCTACAGTATCTAAGCATAGTCTTTTAACTTTTATGCCGTATGGGCCACGTTCACCTTCAACGATATGGTATGACACCCACTCTCCGATTTTAACTTGTCTGTCTGGGTGGTCTGATGGTAGCTGTTCTTCCACCTCTCTTTTATTAATGAAGATATCCTGTCTAGTGCCAGGTTCTCGGGCAAAGGCAAAGCCCCTTTCTTCTATGACTTTAACAATTTGGCCCTCATGCTGTGGGGATCTTTGTACTTCCTTATCTCTTCTGGCTATGTTTTTGGCCTCTTTGGCGCGGGCAATCATGATCTGCTTTTGCACCTGCCATTCTGTTTCTTCCTTTTCCCACTTTCTTACACACCTTCGGATGTATTCCTCACGGGTGATTAACTCTGCAGGACCCACTTCACTATCTGCGTCTCCTAAGAAGCCCATTAAATCATCGCAGCTTGCATCTCTCTCCCACCAGCAGCGGAGCTGCTCCCCTCTCACCTCAGTCGTAGTCGGTGGTGGTATCAGGGGCTCCAATAGGGTTAACCAGTGCTGTTCCAGGGCTCCGAGCGGGTCGGCTTCCTTCCTTGCAGGGCGCGGTGCAGCTTGTGGGATTGTCACATCCACTAAGGTCGTGGTACTGCATTCTGCTTCGCTTTCAGCGCGATCACGTGTATTTCCAACCCAGCCGGGTTTAGGGACAAAGTCTCGTAGCTTTGACGGTGATCGATATCAATATGAATCCGAGTCCGATGCTCCTGCTGGGCCCGTATAATCTGCTGAGGTTGCAGTCGTTGTACACCCTGCCGGGTGTCTTGGACGTGCGGACGCTCTCTGCCGCCTTCTGCCATCTCGTTACGATCACCGTTGCTCTCTCCCTGGCCGGGTTCCTCCACCAATACGTTCCGTGGGCCCTCAGGGATCACTTCAGATCTTTCGTGTCCAGCGCTCTCCTGGGTGTCCTCCACTTCCGTCCTCGCGTACTGCAATGGTGACTGCTTCATTTCCGGTTGCTCATCCAGCCTCTTCCTGATGACGATTTCCGCTTCTTCTCCCGCCAGCTTCTCATTGGTAGGTGGATCTAGGGGCGGAGGTTCTTCTTTGAGAGTGATGGCTGGCTCTCCCGGAGTTAAGGAGAGCCAGGGCGGGTCCTTCTCTTCGCGCCTTGGACCGGGCCTGCCCACGATGGGAGTTTTGGGGACGCCTCCTCTCTGCACATGGCGTTAGCCTTCCCTGGCCGCCTACAAGGTCAGATTTTGGCGGGAAACTCCAGAACACGTTCTTTTGGACCAGGTAGATCCTGTTCGTGATGCCAGGTTGTCGAGCCCACTGGGACAGGGGTACTCGGTACCGGACCGGGTCTGCTACTGGGGAAGTCACGGGTGGTCCTGGTCCGGACCGTGTCCCGGGCCGTGGCAATAATAAGGGGTATTTACAGGGGAATGTCAGTTGTGACGCCACCCAGTAATGGGACCGCCGCTGCTGCAGAACCTCCGGGCATGATGTAATAGCAGGGGAGATGGAATAGTTCCCGTGGGCAGAACTGTGTTCCCCGGGGCAGTGTTGGTTAAAGTCTATTGTGTATTGTGCAGGCCTAGTGCTGACTGCAGTGCACTTACTGTCCAGATGCTGGAGGGATCCTTCCTCAGCGATGGAGCCGGCAAGCGGGTTCAGGGTTCTCCGTGTTTACTTCTCAAGTTCAAGTTACAGTTCAATACACTTCTTACAAGTTTTAGTTCAATTCTCAGTAGACAGGCTCACACTCCCCTCCGGGTTCCCTTTACTCTCTGCAGCCAGGTCTCTCTCTCTGTGACCCCTCACTCTGTGTCTGTGTCCTTTCCGGGCTGTTGTCTTTCTCTGTTTCTGTGTTCGCTTGGTGTGCATCTCCGGACAGTATGGCGGTGACTTGGGCCCCTGTGGGTCCTCCTGGTTGTCACTGAGCTGCCTATCCTTTGGGGTAGGGACCCTAACGTGTAGCTGTGGTCCCCCTTCGGTGTCTGGGGATGCTGGGTGAAACTACGGTCCCCTCTAGAGCCGACACTCTACTGAGCCCAGCCTCCAGCAGTCCTCCCGTGTGAGGCTCTACCAGGCTCTCTCTACTGTGTCTTCCAGTGTCATATGAGGGCTACTCCGCCTGCAGTCCGTCGTCTCGGCTGTAGTTCTAGGGCCCAGCATCACCGTCCCTCTCTTCCCTCTCACACTCCTGGGGTGCTGACTTCGGACGTGCTTTCTCTCTGCGGCTTTCACTGGCTCTGTTCAGATTCTGCGCTCCTACACCCCACTTCTCCAGGACGTGTGGATTCAGTCTTTACTGCTCAGCCTACCTCGGCCTACTGACTCTTTCCTGCTCACCCTTCACTATTTCTACCTTCTGTCACCTGACTTCGTGTGTGCCCAACCCACTTCTCTAAATCCACCACCCATCGCCTGCCTAGAGTCTCCCGGCTCCGGGCTGGATGCTGCCCTCTACTCTACGTGGGTTGTGTGGGCAGTGAGGGTGTTGATGTTCAACTGTTGTCCTACCTGCCTGGCTGCAGTTCCCTTTGTGGCCTCCTGGTCACAGGGGCACCACAGATAGAACTCAAAAATTTGGTTCAGCTAATCATGGTGCAGTTCCCACTAAAGGTGGAGTCCCTTCACATGGAGTGATATATATATTTTTGTCATATACATACAGTACAGACCAAAAGTTTGGGCACACCTTCTCATTGAAAGAGATTTCTTTATTTTCATGACTATGAAAATTGTAGATTCACACTGAAGGCATCAAAACTATGAATGAACACATGTGGCATTATATACTTAACAAAAAAGTGTGAAACAACTAAAAATATGTCTTATATTCTAGGTTCTTCAAAGTAGCCTCCTTTTGCTTTGATTACTGCTTTCACACTCTTGGCATTCGCATTGATGAGCTTCAAGAGGTATTCACCGGAAATGGTCTTCCAACAGTCATGAAGGAGTTCTTAGAGATGCTTAGCACTTGTTGGCCCTTTTGCCTTCACTCTGCGGTCCAGCTCACCCCAAACCATCTCGATTGAGTTCAGGTCTGGTGACTGTGGAGGCCAGGTCATCTGGCATAGCACCCCATCACTCTCCTTCTTGGTCAAATAGCCCTTACACAGTCTGGAGGTGTGTTTGGGGTCATTGTCCTGTTGAAAAATAAATGATGGTCCAACTAAACGTAATCCGGATGGAATAGCATGCCGCGGCAAGATGCTGTGGTAGCCATGCTGGTTTATTATGCCTTCAATTTTGAATAAATCCCCAACAGTGTCACCAGCAAAGCACCCCCATACCATCTCACCTCTTCCTCCATGCTTCACGGTGGGAACCAGGCATGTAGAGTCAATTCGTTCACCTTTTCTGCGTCGCACAAAGACACAGTGATGGGAACCAAAGATCTCAAATTTGGACTCATCAGACCAAAGCACAGATTTCCACTGGTCTAATGTCAATTTCTTGTGTTCTTTAGCCCAAACAAGTCTCTTCTGCTTGTTGCCTGTCCTTAGCAGTGGTTTCCTAGCAGCTATTTTACCATGACGGCCTGCTGCACAAAGTCTCCTCTTAACAGTTGTTGTAGAGATGTGTTATGAACCGATGACTCAGGAGTAACATTCAGATTGCATAGAAGTCGTTGGTACCTGTACTATAAGAGACAAAAAACAACAAGGTTGCGCCACACTGCTGAGATTTAGGGCATAGGATCGGTGTAATGTATCCCTGTACTGACCGCAATGTGTACCTGTACTGACCGCAATCCCTCACTACACACTGAAACTACAAGTAGCCGTGGGATGTAACTAACCAGACCTAGATACCTCTGCACAGACGGAGAACTAACTGCTCCTAAAGATGGATGTAGGAAAAGCTAACTTGCCTCAGAGCAGAACCCCAAAAGAATAGCAAGCTCCCACAGATATTAACTGGGAAACAAGAGAAAGAAAAACAAACACAGACAGAGTAAAAGGTTTAGGAAAAGAGGCCAAACTAGTTATATAGGAAAGACAGGATAGAATACTATTGCAGTCAGTATAAAACACTATAAAAAAAACAAGAACAGATAGTACAAAAATTACCCTGAGTCACTAAGATCCGGCACCCTCTATATCTGCAGACTTCTATAAATCAAATGCCAGCAGAACTGGAAATAACAGATAATAGTGAATGGTAAAATTCCTAGGAAGAAAGCTTCCTAACTGAGAGCAGATAAACAAATATAGAGACAAAATTGCAAACCCACAACTCAGAATAAGACAAAACATAAGCAGAACCTTAAGCACACAAAAGTGTGCCACAAAATATCAAAAAACCATCCACTTAGCTTGCAAAGAATTCCACAGAGCAGAAGAAACCAGAGAGATGTGAACTCCTCCAGGAACCAAAGACAACTGGCAAGGATTGATCCACTTCAAACCATCATATGCTTCAAGAACCAGATTGCCAATCGCACATAGTGTCAGAGTAGGATCCGGTAAGTTTGAGAGCACTTTGGCGCAGTTACCGGGCTCTTCGCAGTGATGTCAGTGAGGAAGCTGAGTCTCTCAATTCATTTATTCCAGTACAGTATTTATTGAGTTCCTTTATCACATATGCATTTCTTAGCTGCACAGACAATCCTGCATTTCATGTAATAACCATTAAGCTCTTCCCTTTCATAAATGTGTTCAGTGTTGCAGCAACTTTATTCCCTTAAGTGCATCACCAGCAACAACCACCGGAGGGAGCTCCAATGAATTCACAACAGAGATCTGTCTGCTGCTAGAACTCTGTGTGGCATTGACCTGGTCTCTAATCTGAGCTGCTGTTAACCTGCGATTTCTGAGGCTGGTGACTCAGATGAACTTATCCTCCGCAGCAGAGGTGACTCTTGGTCTTCCTTTCTTGGGGAGGTCCTAATGTGAGCCAGTTTCTTTGTAGCGCTTGATGGTTTTTTCAACTGCACTTGGAGACACTTTCAAAGTTTTCGCAATTTTTCGGACTGACTGACCTGCATTTCTTAAAGTAATGATGGCCACTCGTTGTTCTTAACTCAGCTGCTTTTTTTCTTGCCATAATACAAAGTGTAAAGGTACCATCACACGCGGCAATATGGCTTCCATATTGCCGGCAATTTGACGTGAGCACGCACATTTTGAGCTCTTTTTTGCACATCACCGTCGCCCTGTCACACATAGAGATCTCGCCTGCGTTCTAAGGCGATCCTGCGTTCTGGAAATCACCTGCAGAAAGGCGGAAGCAATCTTCCTTTAGTCTGGTGGGTCTTCTGGAATACCTGAAATACTTCGGGGATGTTTTTTCGGAAAAAGAATCTAAAGGCCTTGTTACACGCTATGATATCGTTAAAGATATTATTGACATGTCACCGGTTTTGTGATGTTGTAGCGACATCGACACGACATCGTTGCGTGTGACACGTATCAATGACCAACGATAAGTTTGTTGATCATTGATCGTGAAAGAATGGCCAGGACAATTATTCAATTGTTTGTTTCCCACCGGGCAGCCAGCATCGGCGTGTGTGACAGTTGGAGACCAACGATAAACGACCTCCCAACGCCGCACAGCACACGCTGGGAGCTGGTAACCAGGGTAAATTTTGAGTAACTAAGCACATGACCTATCAGATGTTCTTTCAAGAGTTGATCATGTGACATGTCACATAATACTTTGGGTTGGGAGGGTATCCTTTGCCTTCTTAACAGCCCAGGGCCCTGACTACTCTTAATCTGCCCCTGGTCCTCACTGAGATCAGTTTTGTACTTTGTCCAAATCCCCAGGAGATTTGAAATGTTACAAGTTGTTAGAAGATAAAAATATAAGATCCATATATGACTTTATCTTAAGTAACCCCAAGTGACCGATCTCACCCCATGCATACTCTTACAATAACTTGTATACACTGTGTTTCAAATTATTATGCAAATGTTCTTTTTCTCTGATTTTTCTAAATGGTTGGTGCAAATGACAGTCAGTGTAATAAAAGTCATCACCCGTTAGAGTATACATCAAATTTTATTGAAGAAATCTCCCTATAATAACAGTATAATTTTCTAAATTAAAAAAACTCTAAATGCACTGTTCCAAATTATTACGCACAGTAGAGTTTGTAAACATTTGATATGTTTGAAAGAACTGAAAATGCTCATTTGTTGAATTTGCAGCATTAACAGGTCACATTCACTGAAATAATAAGCTATTTAACTATAAAACATCCTAACAGGCCAAGTTATATGTTAACATAGGAACCCTACTTTGATATCACCTTCACAATTCTAGCATCCATTGATATTGTGAGTTTCTGGAGAGTTTCTGCTTGTATATCTTTGGATGATGTCAGAATAGCCTCCCAGAGCTGCTGTTTTGATGTGAACTGCCTCCCACCCTCATAGATCTTTTGCTTGATTATACTCCTAGGTTCTCTATAGGGTTGAGGTCAGGGGAAGATGGTGGCCACACCATGAGTTTATCTCCTTTTATGTTCATAGCAGCCAATGGCACAGAGGTATTCTTTGTAACATGAGATGGTGCAGTGACATGCATGAGGATGATTTTGCTCCTAAAGGCATGTTTTTGCTTTTTGTACCATGGAAGAAAGTTCTCAGTTGGAAACTCTATATACGTTGCAGAGGTCATTTTCACACCTTCAGGAACCTTAAAGGGGCCTACCAGCTGTTTCTCAATGATTCCAGCCCAAAACATGACTCCTCCATCTCCTTGCTGACGTCGCAACCTTGTTGGGACATGGTACCATCCACCAACCATCCACTACTCTATTCATCTGGACCATCCAGGGTTGCTCGGCACTCATCAGTAAACAAGACTGTTTGAAAATTAGTCTTCATGTATATCTGGACCCACTGCAACTGATTCTGCTTGTGAGCACTGTTTAGGGGTGGCCGAATAGTAGGTTTATGCACCACAGCAAGCCTTTGAAGGATCCTACACCTTGAGGTTCGAGGGACTCCAGAGGCACCAGCAGCTTCAAATATCTGTTTGCTGGTTTGTAAGGCCTTTTTAGCAGCAGCTCTCTTAATCTGATGAACTTGCCTGGCAGAAACCTTCCTCATTCTGCCTTTATCTGCACGAACAAATCTGTGTTCAGAATCAGCCACAAATCTCTTCACAATTCGATGATCACGCTTAAAGGGAACCTGTCACCCCAAATCACCCTTGTAAGCTCTAAATACATGTCCCTGAAGCATTACAATACAGTCCTACACATCCCTTTGTGAGGTTTTAGTGAAATATGAAAGTACAATAAAGTCGTTTGTAAACTTACTAAATCCATGGCAGTGGGGCGTTCCCAAGCCTCCTTGTCTACTAGGCGGTTCCCCTGTGCCGCTGTATTACGCCCTAATGGGCGTTTTTTTCAAACTTTCTAGCGCGGGCACGATTCAGATTCTCGCGCCCGCGACGTCACGGTCATGTGATGCCGTGACGCGTCATTTCCGGGCGGCCGGGGCGCTGTTGTCTGACGCGCACCTGCCTCTGTCTGTGAACGCGCACTGGCCAACTTCAGCGCATGCGCAGATCGCATGCTGAAGTCGGCCGGTGCGTGTCAGACAACAGCGCCCCGGCCGCCCAGAAATGACGCGTCACGGCATCACATGACCGTGACGTCGCGGGCGCGAGAATCTGAATCGTGCCCGCGCTAGAAAGTTTGAAAAACCGCCCATTAGGGCGTAATACAGCGGCACAGGGGAACCGCCTAGCAGACAAGGAGGCTTGGGAACGCCCCACTGCCATGGATTTAGTACGTTTACAAACGACTTTATTGCACTTTCATATTTCACTAAAACCTCACAAAGGGATGTGTAGGACTGTAGTGTAATGCTTCAGGGACATGTATTTAGAGCTTACAAGGGTGATTTGGGGTGACAGGTTCCCTTTATGTTTTCGTGCAATATCAAATGTTTTCATCCCTTGTCCAAGGCATTGCACTATTTGTTGCTTTTTGGCAGCAGAGACATCTTTTTCTTTCCCATGTTACTTGAAAACTGTGGCCTGCATAATATTGTGGAACACACAGTTTTCCTTTTATTGGGCTCACCTGCCAAACTAATTATCACTGATATCTGAGATCGTTTTCAATGATCCAAAGATCCCTGAGACAATACAATCAATGGGTTTCATTGAAAAAATATAAAAATTAAACCCTATGACACTTAAAACCAATTTGCATAATAATTTGGAACACAGTGTATATTAGAGGACAGCACAGAGTATTGTTTTCAATTAAAAAAGATTTTTATTTGCATACAGTCAAAAACTTGTGACAAGATACAGGAAAAGACACAAGGGGGATTCCCCATAAAATACAGAATAAATAGAACAATGCTGTCCACATACACCAATGATATAACTGATCTGTACCCCACAATGGGATAGGATTATAAAGTACAACATCCACTAACACAGATTACCTGTCAATTACATGATATATGAAATATACACCATATGCTATTCACAAAATATAGTTTCATGTGCTTATGGGGGACCCAATATAATAATATGTCTTAACCACAGCCATGTGTGTGATGCATAAGGACACTATAAAACACTTATAAGACATTAATTTTGTGTATAATGCTTTTAGGATATAAAAATTCCCTCCAACACAAAAGAAAACAGCATTAGTTACATTTTCAGTATTGTGCTAAGCACACCCATGGAGAGGCTCCCAGGGAGAAAGGAAATGGTTCTTACATGCCCCTAAACATGTTTCACTCCCAGGGCATCTTCGAGGGGATGGTAGTATGTAGTCTGGCAGGCTGCATAACACACTGTCCGCCTTCCACCTCTTATACCTTGCACCAGCGCTGGCGTCCACCCGAACATCCAAGTTTGTGACGTCACGCGCATGCGCAGTGGAGCCTCTTTCAAGCTCTGCCAGTCAATCCGGTTGCAGCCTCACCGCGCATGCTCCCGGCCTGGGACGTGTCACCATGACGACCGGGCATGCGCGGCAGCCATTGCCCGGACGGCTCAGCAGAGCTCAGCAGAAACTGCTCCCACAGTTGTTAACCCCTGCCAAATTGGATGTAAATAGGTAGTAATACACAGTAATACCTCCCATAACTTGCCATAATAATAATAAGTTACATCATTGACAATTACAGGTCAGTTTGACAGTGTCCGTAATAGCAGTCTATCTTGGGAATTAACAATGTAGTGTCCGTCCAGTGGGCCATGGTTCTTCATAAGGTGTGATAATGTGATATGGGCGGAGATATAGTGTGTATTCAGGCTGTCAAAATATCAAAGATATCCTAGAAGATTATGTAATTACCAAAGAGTAGAGAAAAGACAAAGCAAAATTAAAATATTGTTAAGATGGACAAGGACCAATCGCTCACAAGAAGAGTGCATATGAAAGCCCCTCGTATAGACCCTTTGGGGCAAGCTTATCGAGGACAACCATCCATTTGGTCTCCCTCTGGACCAGGACCTTCTTTTGGTCCCCTCCCCGGGACCCACCATGTACCACATTGATCCCCTTGACTCTCAGGGATGCCGGGTTGCATCCGTGATGTTCTTTAAAATGTTTCGGCAATGTTTTCAAGACCGTCTCATCTTTCACCCCTCGTGCTGCAATAATATCACAAACGTGCTCCTTCACCCTCACTCTTAATTCCCGTGATGTAAGACACACATAAATCAGGCATAGACAGCAAAATAAATTACATATGTGGTGCCACATGTTATTCTGTGTTTGATTTCAAATATGTGGGTCCCATCGGAAGAGTGAAAGTGGGTAGCACGCTCGATGTTTGCGCAAGAGATTCAATGGCCACAGGGATAACAACCCGGCAATGGTCCCAAGAGCCAAAGGGGGACACAGTATGTGGCACATAATGGCTATCCACAAGGTATTCTTTCAAATTCCTGGACCTTCGAGGTGTCATGAAAGGTTTGTCCGAGATACATCTGTGTAACACAGGGTCAGTGCGTAAGACGGACCAATGTTTTTGAAAATGGAGCGCATAGTGCTCCATTCTTGATTGAATGTGCACACAAATTGCGTCTGTGGGCACACCTCCGATTTTTTTTGGGGTGTACCCTAGCAAACAGGTACTCTGGGTGTACTGGTTGTTAGAAGAATAGCAAAGAGGTGTTTTAGTTGATTTGAGGTTTGTGTGGCTGACGCTTTACTGACTGTCATATCCCATTTTCCAGAAGTCCTTGCCTTTGAGAAGCTTCCCTGAATGTTTCACAGACATACATGAGCTGTGTTAGGGCCCTTTCACATCAGCGTTTTTTTCAAATCGCGGCAGATGCGGTGAAAAAACCGCATCTGCCGCGATTACCACATACCGGCTGCACTTGCGGCACGGTTGCGGCGCGGTTGCGGTAAACGCCATACAATGTATAGGCGGACTTGCGGCAGGTGCGGCAAGTGCGGTTTTGGCACTTGCGGCAGGTGCGGCCGAGAAAAAAAATGCTGTCAGCCGCGGTTTTTTTTCGCGGCCGCACCTGCCGCAAGTGCCAAAACCGCACTTGCTGCACCTGCCGCAAGTCCGCCTATACATTGTATGGCGTTTACTGCAACCGCGCCACAACCGTGCCGCAAGTGCAGCCGGTATGCTGTAATCGCGGCAGATGCGGTTTTTTCACCGCATCTGCTGCGATTTGAAAAAAACGCTGATGTGAAAGGGGCTTTATACTATCAATGTCCTTCTTTGCATATAGCAACTAATCCGAAGCTGAGCTGTGATTGGTTGCTGTAGGCCACCATATAAATATCCAGGCTAACTGTCTAAACAGCCAAGGCAGTATCTATTACCTCATACATAAAAACAGTAAATGAGCTTTTTTTTTTGGTGACTGACTGTAAAGCGCGTGGTTAAAATTTCCCCTTAAAACATAGTCTATAACGTTCCCTGAGTCAAATGAGGTGTTTGTGCAAAATGTTGTGATTGTAAATGCAACGGTACCGATTCCTTCAGCAGACATACATACATACATACATACATATACTCAACTTTATATATCAGATGGGTGAGATGACATTGGATGTTACAACCTGTGCCAATCATCACCGATATACCAAAACTTATATGCCGCTACCAAAGCACTTCATCAAAGTTGGTCCAAATACATAGAAATATTGACCACTTTCCCCCAAGAAAGGGAAGCCACAGAGATCACTGCTTGAAACGAAAGGAGTTGATATGGCTGAAAAGACTCAATATAGTGAGTAGATATAATCCAATCTGGTGACATTTGAATGGATTTACCAAGGAAATTAAATTTGCAGCAAAGATATTTTTCATGAATTTAAAGTTCCCTATAATAGTCTGTGGTCTCGTCAGGCTCCAGAGTATAATAAACATGACATGTAAAAGGATAAAAAATAACTAATACCTCAGTGCCCACATGTCCTGGCAGCCCTATGGCCCACCGTCCAGTCCTCAGGGTCTCTTGTTTCTACATATGCGTGACAGTGTCTTTGCTGGAGAACAGGACTTTTGAGGTCAGAACGTGTCATATTACATCTTACGATTATTGTGCTCTGGGGTCCGGAGAAAGCCCACAGCATAGTAAAAGAGATTAAAATTGCAGGGAATACATTTCTAGGGGAAACCCGCATGAACTGGCGAAATCGATATATATTAATGTCCAATGTGCATCTCTTCGAATGACATTGAGTCTCTATTGCTTGTTTGAGCTGAAATGTTCCTGTTTTCTTAATACCTTGGTTAAACATGTTGAAGGCTATTGAAATGCTACCAGGTTTTTATTGCATACAGTTTGACCAATTCATATGTGACAGTATATACTGAATATACCAAAAATAAGTGACTTTCTCCATACATGGCAGTAAGGCAGGTAACTTCTTACTGTATATCTTGACACATACAGTGTGCTGCTGCACTCCTTGGTATGTACAATCGTGGCTGAATTTTAGTGTTGGCCCCCTAAAATTGAATTGAAATGAAATATTTCTCTGAGAAAATTATTCTACCTACATATGTTTTTTTAGATGCATTTATTTCCTTTGTGAGTATTGGAACAATGCAAAAAAATTTAAAAGAGAAAAAAAACAAACATGGGCCAGATAAAACTGTTGGCAATTTCCAAAATTGATGGCAAACAACTTTGCTTCAAGCATGTGATGCTCATTCAAACTCACCTGTGGCAAGAAACTGGTGTGGACAATATGAAAATCACACCTAAAACCAGATAAAAAGGGAGAAGTTGACTCTTTATTTGCACTGTGTGTCGGTGTGTGCCAGACTAAGCATGGAGGACAGAAAGAGATGAGAACAGTCTGAGGACTAAAAAATTTAAATTGTTGAAAAAAGTCCCAATCCACAGATCTTGATGTTCCTTTGTTCACAGTACGCAACATAATCAAAATGTTTACATCCCATGACACTGTAGCTAATCTCCCTAGATGGAGACAACAGTGAAATAATGATGAAACTTTGCTGTGCAGGATAGTCATTATGGTGGATAAGCAGCCCCAAACAATTTTCCAAAGAAATTCATGCTGTTCTGCAGGCTCAGGGTGCATCAATGTCAGCATCTATTCACATTTGAATGAAATGAAACACTATGGCTGGAGAAACAGGAGCAGGATGTAACAAATGCAGTCGTAGGGGTTGCTTTCAATGCTTTCAAATCTCAGCCCAGGGATACAGGGGCCCACTGATCCCAGCTCCTGCTTCACATGGATGTGCGTTCCTGAGGATGCCCATCCATCTCACTGAGCGGCAGACCACAAGGCCGCTATGGGGCCCATGAGTCTCTGGCACCAGGCTCTCTCTTACCCGTGAACCCCCCTGCTCCCCCTCAATAAAGAAAGTGGGAGCATTGCACTATCCAGCACTCCCTCCTTCCTTATTCTCCCCCTCTGCCTGTGCTCTAAAATTTCAGCACAGCAGGGTGACGTCACTACTGCGTGCCTCACTGTGCTGAGATATGCAGAGTGCAGGATGCCCGTAGGGAAACTGGAGCTGCGGGGGAACCGAGGAGAGGTGAGTACTAATTTACTCAATGAGTGCCCAGTGGCATAAGTACTATGGGTAAGCGATTTGGGTGGTTTGCATTTACTATATGGAGGGATATCAGGCTATAAATTATACTATATGGAGGGATATAAGGCTACATTTTACAATATGTAGGGATATAAGGCTGTATTTTACTATATGAAGAGATATGAGGCTGCATTATATTATATGGTGAGATATGAGGCTACATTTTACCACATGGAAGGATATGAGGTTGCAGTATAATATATGGATCATAATTTGGTGCATTATAATAATTGGAGGACTATATGGGCTGCTTTATGCATGAAGGACTATGGGATGCATTATAATACATAGAGGACTATGGGGATACATTGTAATATAGGGAGGAAGGGGTGCATTATAATAATTGGAGAACTATGGTGACCGGAGGAGGATGACCATATATACCAGGATGGTGGACATATATACCAGGATAAGGGCCATATTCTAAGAGGTGGACTGTATAGACCTGGAGGAGGACCACATATAGCAGGATGTAGACTATATATGTCAAAATGAGGGATATTAATACATAATGAATGAGGAAAGCAGTCAATTTGTAAGTCTTTATAGGATTTAGAATGTTATACGGGGCACATACAAATAACCAATGTGGGCAAGGAGGTGGCAACATGCGCACAGGGAGGCAAAGCCATATTTTGCAGCAGAACCCCATGTACACCAGATGCAACACTGCCCAGGAAGACCCCACTGCTTACACAAGGACATAAAAAAATCTGGACTGCAGTTTGCCAAAATGTACGTGAGTAAGCCAAAATCATTATGGGAAACTGTTTTGTGGACAGATGAGACCAAGATAGAGCTTTTTGGTAAACCACATCTTTCTACTGTTTACCGAAGATAGAATGAGGCCTACAAAGAAAAGTACACAGTACCTACAGTAAAATATTTAGAGGTTTAAAGATGTTTTGAGATTGTTTTGCTGCTCCTAGCATCGGTTGCCTTGTCTGTGTGTGTAAGGCATCATGAAATCTAAAGATTACCTATGGAATTTGGGTTGTAATGTAGTGTCCAATGTCAGAAGGCTGGGTGTGTGTCCTAGGTCAGAGGTCTTCCAGCAGGATAATGACCCCAAACATGCTTCAAGAAGCCCCAGAAACGGATGGTAGCAAAGTACCGGAGAGTTCTGAAGTGGCAACAATGAGTCTGGATCTACACATGTGGTCAAAATTGTTGGTACCTCTCATTAAGTGAAAGAAAATCCCACAATGGTCAAAGAAATAACTTTAATCTAAGAAAAGTAATAAATAAAAAAAATCTGTGAAGATGAACAAATGAAAGTCAGACATTGCTTTTCAGCCCTGCTTCTACAGAATTTTTTTTAAAATTAAACACATGAAAAGGGCCTGAACAGAATTGATGGCATCCCTGAAAATGTGACAAAATGTGATGTTAAATCAAGGTGTGTCCACTAATTAGCATCACAGGTGTCTACAGTCTTGTAATCAGTCAGTGGGCCTGTATATAGGGCTACAGATACTCACTGTGCTGATTGGTGACATGGTGTGTACTACACTCAACATGGACCAGAGGAAGTGAAGGAAAGAGTTGTCTCAGGAGAATATAAAGAAAATTATAGACAAGCATGTTAAAGGTAAAGGTTCTAAGACCATCTCTAAGCAGCTTGATGTTCCTGTGACTACAGCTGCAGTTATTATTCAGATATTTAAGATCGATAGGACTGTAGCCAACCTCCCTGGATGTGGATGCAGGGGGAAAATTAATTTAATTAATTTTCATAGTTTTTTTTTACTTATTATTACTTTTGTCAGATTCAAATTATTTATGTGACCATTGTGTGTTTTACTTTCATTAAACGAGGGGTACCAACAATTTTGACCACGTGTGTACATCTCATTGATCGATTGTGGAGAGATCTTAAAATTGCTGTGGGGAGAGGGCACCGTACAAATATGAGACTTGGAGCAGTTTATTAAGAAGAGTCCAAAATTCCAGGAGAGAAGTGTAAGGAGCTTGTTGATGGTTGTAGGAAGTCATTGATTTCAGTTATTTATTCCAAAAGCTGTGCAACCAAATATTAAGTTGAAGGCACAAACGATTTTGTCCGGTTGTCCGGACTATTTTTGGACTTTTGTTCTATCTATCTATCTATCTATCTATCTATCTATCTATCTATCTATCTATCTATCTATCTGAAAAATGGAGCAGCACAGCACTATATCAATAGTTGCCCGTAACCAAACCTCCCTTCATGACGCCTCCAATACATACGAAAAATAAGGTTGCAGCTGGACAAAGGGTGTTTGTACCCAAAACGTCGCCATCTGTGCCCATGCTGTAATAAAGAAGCCCTTTTTTACACCAAAGGACTTGAGTGCTGCAACCTTATTTTTTGTATGTATGTATGTATGTATCTATCTATCTAGAAAAAATTCTCTGCAGCACTCAGCTACTACCAATGACGTACAATTGCTAACAAGCTACATGTATATGAGAAAAAAGTTTAAAAACTTACGTTTTTCAGAAAAACTCAAAAATCTTATCTTTTTATTTCTGAAGTTCCTGGTACACACATTGGCCAATGTCTGTTTGCTCATCGACTGCGACAAAGTGACTTCAGGTCCGATGAGTCCTAACGCTGACACCCAAGTACTCCTTGTCCACCCCCCACTTCTCAGTGGGCAGACTCCATCTCAACCCTAGATCACCTGTGGTCAAATGAGGGTGCAATTGCAGCATGGAGCCAGCCACTCCATATGATACAAAAAAGAGAAAAAAAACTGCACAGCACTCACAGACTAAATGTGAACTGGTGCTAGCTTAGTCTGTGAGTGCTGTGCAGTTTTTTTTCTCTTTTTTGTATCATATGGAGTTGCAGGCTCCATGCTGCAATTGCACCCTCGTTTGACCACAGGTGATCTAGGGTCGAGATGGAGTCTGCCCACTAAGAAGTGGGGGGTGGACAAGGAGGATAGGGATATCAGCGTAGGACTCATCGGACCTGAAGTCACTTTGTCGCAGTCAATGAGCAAACAGACATTGGCCAATGTATGTACCAAGAACTTCAGAAATAAAAATATAAGATTTTTGAGTTTTTTTGAAAAAACATAAGTTTTTAAACTTTTTTCTCATATACATATAGCTTGTTAGCAATTGTACGTCATTGGTAGTAGCTGAGTGCTGCAGAGAATTTTTTCTAGTTATTTGAACCAGCGTCCCTGCTGGCACCAGTTCACATTTAGTCTGTGAGTGCTGTGCAGTTTTTTTTTCTCTTTTGTTTTTTTTTATCTATCTATCTATCTATCTATCTATCTATCTAAAAACAGAAAAACCTGAAAAAAAACTGCACAGCATTCAAGACATAATGTGAACTGGTGCCAGCAGGGATGCTGGATCAAACAACCAGAAAAAATTTCTCTGCAGCACTCAGCTACTACCAAAAATGCACACATGCTAACAAGCGGTATGTATATGAGGAAAAAAATTAAAAACTTACGTTTTTTTCAAAAAACTCAATATTCTTATTTTTTATATTCTGAGGTTCTTGGTACATACATTGCCCAATATCTGTTTGCTTATCAACCACGACACGGTGACCTCAGGTCTGATGAGTCCTAAGCTGACATCCCTTTCCTCCTTCTCCTCCCTGTCCCACTTCTAAGTGGGTGGACACCATCTCAACCTCTGACCACCTGTGGATTTTTTCTGGTTATCTATCTATCTAAATAGGCAGAACTCAAAATATGTAAAAAAGTGGACTTTTTTTTAGCCCATGTGGATGTCAACTTTTTTGCATATTTTGAGTACTGCCTAGTGTCTTTGTTGGCTAATTTTGCTTTGGACAAGGCAGTTTTGGGCTAAGCACTGTCTTATAATTTTTAGTTTGGTGTTGTTCTGTTTTTCTCTATCTATCTATCTATCTATCTATCTATCTATCTATCTATCTATCTATCTACTGTATGTATCTATGTATCAATTTATCTCCCTCTAATGACCAAAAGTTTTGGTTTATAATATTTTTATTTGTGTTAATCAGATGTTTAACCGCATAGCTTCCTCTTTCACCATCTGTTGTTCTGAAGATATGACCGTTTTACAAAACTGATGACTCTTTTGTTCTTCTCTACATTTCCATCATGAAATGAACCATTGACCTTCCCTTCTGTCCAAAAAGATATACACTGTGTGCAGAATTATTAGGCAAGTTGTATTTTAGAGGATTATTTTTATTATTGATCAACAACTATGTTCTCAATCAACCCAAAAGACTCATGGTGGGGTTACACGTCCCGATATCGCGGCGATATCGGAGGCAACGGTGCGGGAGCGCGCATTTTTTCAGCCCTTTTCCCGATATCGCATCGGCGGTTTACACGCTGCGATATCGGGAAACAACATCCCTCTGATGTGTACGCCCACCAACCCAGTAACGACCATTTAACATGGGAGTTAATGGGTGAGGTGCGAGTACAGATCGGAGTTGGGCTGTCACACGCTGCGATGCTGGTACAACGGCCATGCGATATCGGGGAGTTGAATAGCTCTGCTATTCAACTCCGATATCGTTTTGGCATCGTTCCAGCATCGCTTTGTACGTTCAAACCGTACAACGCGCGAGCGATATCGGGTCCAACTCGCGACCCACGTGACTTTTTGTCGGAGTTGGGTCTGAGTTGGACGCCGATATCGCGGCGTGTAAACCCACCATCAAATATCAAAGCTTAATATTTTTGGAAGTTGGAGTGTTTTTTTTAGATTTTGCTCTTAGGAAGATATCTGTTTGTGCAGGTAACTATTACTGTGCAGAATTATTAGACAACTTAAAAAAAAAATTATGTATTCCCATCTCACTTGTTTATTTTCACCAGGTAAACTAATATAACTGCACAAAATTTAGGAAAAAACATTTCTGACTTGCAAAAACAAAACACAAAAACAATTAGTGCCCAATAAAGCCACCTTTCTTTATGATGACACTCAACAGCCTTCCATCCATAGATTCTGTCAGTTGCTTGATCTGTTTATGATCAACATTGCGTGCAGCAGCCACCACAGCCTCCCAGACACTGATCCGAGAGGTGTACAGTTTTCCCTCCCTGTAGATCTCACATTTTAGGAGGGACCACAGGTTCTCTATGAGGTTCAGATCAGGTGAATAAGGGAGCTATGCCATTATTTTTTTTTTCTTTTAGACCTTTACTGGCCAGCCATGTTGTGGAGTAGTTGGATGCATGTGATGGAGCATTGTCCTGCATGAAAATCATGTTTTTAATGAACGATACCGACTCCTTCCTGTACCATTGCTTGAAGAAGTTGTCTTCCAGAAACTGGCAGTAGGTCCGGGAGTTGAGCTTCACTCCATCCTCAACCCAACAAGGACCCACAAGTTCACCTTTGATGATACCGGCCCATTCCAGTACCCCACCTCTACCTTGCTGGCGTCTGAGTCGGAGTGGAGCTCTCTGCCCTTTACTGATTCAGTCTCTGGCCCATCCATCTGGCTCATCAAGAGTCACTCTCATTTCATCAGTCCATAAAACCTTTGAAAAATCAGTCTTAAGATATTTCTTGGCCCAGTGTTGATGTTTTATCTTATATTTCTTGTTCAAAGGTGGTCGTTTTTCATCCTTCCTTACCTTGGCCATGTCCCTGAGTATAGCATACCTTGTGCTTTTTGATACTCCAGTAACGTTGCAGCTCTGAAATATGGCAAAACTGGTCACAACTGGCATCTTGGCAGCTTCACGCTTGATTTTCCTCAATTCATGGGCAGTTATTTTGTGCCTTTTTTGCCCAGCACGCTTCTTGCGACCCTGTTGGCTATTTGCCATGAAACGCTTGATTGTTCAGTGATCAAGCTTCAAAAGTTTTGCAATTTCAAGACTGCTGCATCCCTCTGCCAGACATCTCACAATTTTGGACTTTTCAGAGCCCGTCAAATCTCTCTTCTGACCTATTTTGCCAAAGGAAAGACATTTGCCTAATAATTAAGCACACCTTATATAGGGTGTTGATGACATTACACCACACCCCTCCTCATTACAGAGATGCACATCACCTGATTTACTTAATTGGTAGTTGGCTCTCAAGCCTATGCAGCTTGGAGTAGGACAACATGTATAAAATGTATCATGTGATCAAAATATTCATTTACCTAATAATTCTGCACACAGTGTAGTAATTGCTGACTTCACCCCGCACATTCAGTAAAATCATTGCATCAATGTACCAGACATGGCCAGCACCAATGGCCCTAGAGAACCAATTCATGCATGATGCACTGGACTCCTTGATGGACACTCACCCATTGCGTCACATATCTATCTATCTATCTATCTATCTAAGAAAAAAATGTATCTGCAGCACACAGCTACTACCAATATCGTACATATGCTAACAAGCAAAAAATGAGAAAAAAATTTAAAAACTTACGTTTTTTTCAAAAAACTCATTATTCTTAATTTTTATTTTCTGGGGGTCTTAGTACATATATTGGCCAATGTCTATCTATCTATCTATCTATCTATCTATCTATCTATCTATCTATCTATCTATCTATCTATCTATCTATCTACCGTATCTATTTATCTATCTATCTATCTATCTATCTATCTATCTATCTATCTATCTATCTATCTATCTATCTTCTACTTCACACTCACTATTTCCTACATGGCTTAAAATGAATAGGTTGGTATTGCAACAGATGTATGTAGAATTATAGGGTTTCCCGCCACGTAGCATCATGTGTCACTATGATGTACATCTCCAGATAGTAGCTATAGCCCCATGTTCCCGGCTCCGGCATACTCATGCCCTTACAGCTGTGTGATACTTATGTACCTCTCAATCTTGCTGGGCACAATAGATTGTCATTTTCTGGATTATGAGAGTAACGGCATGTCACCATGATGTCTCTTTTTCCAGTTTCGCTCTTCCAGCAGACTACATAAGTACAATGCGATACTCATAAAACCGAGGGACTCCAGCGTATGCATATAATTTATCCCCATTTGCATATCATTTGTAATAATGGGTGCGACGACAAAAATTCTGTGCTCTTAATGGGTGTGCATCCTAGTTAACACCACATTAATTGACGTCGGGAACACTTTATCTTCATTAATGTAATATTGTTAACATCACGTTTAGGCAGATAGTCTGGTTAATGTTAGAATTCACAAGATTTAAAGGGAGAGGATAACGCAATAATATTTCTGGTGTAATCAGTCGTGTGTAGTGAAGGCTTGTAATCTATTAACATGTTAATAACCTGCGTGGAAGTAATTATTGAAATTAGGCACAATTAATGCAATTAGTCTACCAGCAGAGTCAAGGGCTCTTGACATCCGAACTATGTGAACAATAATTAAAAGATAAAAATAAAAATTGTTAAACCTCCTCAAATTTTCAGCCGCATCTGAGGGTTTATTTCTTAATCAGACCTTGATTTTAGCCTGTACATAATAAACAGAGGTTTAATGTAATCGACATACTGGATGGTGTTCACCCATTTTTGATCTATGTGTTGTTGGCAACTTTTTCCTGTCCTCAAAAACCCCAATGTGTAATCTTTTTCAACTCGTTAAAAGAAAAAATAAAACCTTGGTTTAACAAAAGGATAGCAGCCGTGCGCTGTTTTTAGATTTATTGGCCAAATTTGATATGGCATCAATTACAGATATGACTCATTTTTTTGTTTTTCAAGCAAAAAAACACGGGTATGTGAACAACCGCGATGGCTAGAGTACAATACCTGAGAGAGACCTAAGCCTACAGTATATCTATACAGTGTGAAACTATGAGAAAGGAGGCCCTAGAGTTTAAGGCTATGTTCACACTGGATGTTTCAGATCCAGTTTTGGTGCTGCATTTTTTTTTGTAAACTTCACCTAAAACGGATCAGTCATTGCAGCTGCCAGTAAAGTGAATGTGATTATTAATTTGCTGTTCAGACGTCTGCTGCGTTAGTGATGCAGAAAGCGCATCCAGAAAATCATGAGCGTCAATTGTTGTTCTGCTTTTCTGCTGCATTATTTGCCCCACAAAGGTCCGATTACTTAACTTCCCCGCAATCCCATGGTGAGCCCTGGTGATGTCATCCTTCCAGGCGTTGCAAGACCTGCGGCTAGTCTGTACGTACTGCCAATACCTTGCATCATGTGACTAAGTCTAAGGCCGGCTTCACACCACGATTTTGGAGTTTCCGAGTGTATCCATGTTAAAGCGGATACACGCGGATCCGATTTTGCCTCCAATGTATTGCTATGGGGCATGGATTGTGCTCAGATGTGCCCTTTTTGCCATCCGATTTATGCCCAATCTGAGCCCCATATGGAATACATAGGAGGCAAAATCGCATCCAAGTGTATCCAATTTAACATGGATACACTCGGATGCCTCAAACTCATAATGTGAAGCCGGCCTAAGAGTTGCATGGTGCTAGGACCTGTAAGTTCTTGTACTTACAGATGCTAGTGTGTGGGTACTGGGTAGTGTCCCCTCCTTACCCTAGAGTGGGCACCACACCTCTGGCTAAGGTGCAGTACCTCTGTAGCGAGTGGACCCTCAGAGGCGCCACAATAATATATAGATAGATTATAAAATTTGAGAAACCCCATATCTATTTTTGATAAGAAGACCTGATCTTGACCCATAACGTCAATGATTCGCTGTTTGGCTTTCTGCCTACATACAGCAAGCCATAAGCAAACCACTTCAGGAGGTGGGAGGGCAAGGATTTTTTATATCTTTCTTTTACATCCACACGATGGCCAATAACTCTACTTTTACTCCCAGTGGGAATCTATCAAATAGTGCAGGCGGCTCGTACTGGGCAGAGCACCTGGAGCACTTGAGCACAGCAATGCTCGTGCCAGTGATTTTCATACGGAGATCACCCGAACTCACCGAAACTCCAAACCTGAGCAGGTTCGCTCATCTCTACCTGTAAGTTTCCTTAACCTAGCTTTGCACTCTCTACTTGAAGAAACATTCCCTCATAGATCTCCTGTAAGAGGCCTCTAATTGAGCTAAATGAAACCTCCTGCTTTGCAATGGTGCGGTAAAAATACCCCGAAACATGTACTGGTGAAATCAGAAGTTTACATATACTATATAAGTAGATACATGTGCATGTTTCTCGCTTTATCTCTTCCTGATATCTTGGCTGATTTCTTTAGACTTTCCTATGATGCTACACAAAGAATCAGTGTGTTTCAGGTGTGCATTAAATTACATCCACAGGTGTGTCTCTAATTAACTCAGATATTGCCAATAAACCTTTCAGAAGCTTCCAAAGACATGATATCTTCATATGGGCTTTCCCAAATTGTTTAAAGGCATAGTAATCTTAGTGTATGTAAACTCTTGAGTTATCAGAAAGTAATAAAAATGCCTTAAAACATTCTCTATCATTATTCTGGCATTTCATTTAGCAAATATTAATAATTTTGGTAATGCTAATTAACCTAAAACCGGAAAGGTTTATTTTGATTTCATGTTAGATAGTGAGAAAAATATTTATATGTGCCTTTTTATATTGTAAGGCTACATTTAAAGGTTTGACACTGGAGCTAGCTAAAGGGGCGAGGGTAGTTCATGGTATATAGGACCAATGGTAAATGTGTTGCTGCTTAGGCTGGCTTCACACTGCGGCGGCGTCCGGTCCGGGGCTGTCAGGAGTGACAGCCTGGACCGGAGTTTTGCTGCATAGAATACTATCGGGCTGCACGGAGCTGGATCGCGCCGGGTGGCAATTATCTGCCATCCGGCTGCTAGCTCGCCGGATGAATCCTGCAGAAGCGGGGATTTGTCTGCCGATTCCAAAAACGGTGCATGCGCAGGGCACCGTGTATGACACCTCCATTTAGTTTACATTGAAAAAGTGTTCTTCGATTAAGACCTAGTGCTACACTATTCCCTAAGGGTACCTTTACACGCCGCAATATCGCCTGGCGATATGAGGCGATCTAACGTGCGCATGCACATTTTTCACGCTCGCCTCAGATCGCCGATGGCGGTATTACACGCCGCAATCTCGCCCTGAAAGAAAGGCGATGTGTTGCCCCGGAAATCGCCTCAACCACAGCCGCAATAATTCGGTCGACCTCCGTCACCGCTTCACACGCTGCAATCCCAAAGGTAATATGGGCGTACATGTTCAGCGCGGCGAGGACATAGGCGTGCCACAGTGCATTACACCGTGCCCCAAACACGCTTATTGGACAACGCAACAGCTTTACGATTGGTCAGCCTGCTCTTGAAGGCTGGCTAATACATGACACCATTGTCTATCGAACTTTGTCATTAACACACACTTGTGTTGTGGATAGTGGCTAGTGCAACACAGTTTCGAGGCGCAAAAGCATCACACAGGAGCGGTGTTGTGCAGGACAGTGGCTTACACTACACAATGGCTATGTGTGCATCTGTAGATGATGGCGGTAAGATACAAACCACACAATGCACATATGTGCCTGCATTGTTGCACGCCTGCGGATTGAAAGCAGGATAATATGCCCATCTGCGTCACCTAATTTACACCGCTCTGGGTGATTGAATTGCGTGGCCCATGCCACCCATGTACGTGTGTAGGGCAACATCTGACATAGCATGTGGCACTATACTGGACACAGCGCTGATAAATACACGTGGATGACATAGCTTGCGCGCATCTGTGCCGCCACATCATGAACTGTGTTTGCGTAGTGTTGTGTAGGTGAAGATGTGTGTGGTGCTCTTCAAATATGGTGCCCTGTCAACTGACATCCAATGGGATCACAGTAGCCACCACCAATCATCGCAGACGGGACGCGGACTCCAGCACGCTGTGGCACGCCTACGGGAAACCAATAGGCGACGCAGATTCCATCACTATCGCCCTATCACATGCCAAAAGACGGAAATCTCGCCTGCATGATTGCCTCTGATTTCAGAGCAGTGCTCAGTAATCAGGTGACAGGCGAGAGGCGATTTATCGCCGCGAAATTCCCCAATCACACGCCGCAACCGAGAGGCAATTTCATGGCGATTGTTTCGGGGTGACATATCGCCTTTATGATCTCCAGGCAATATTGCGGTGTGTAAAGGTACCTTTAAGGTACCGTCACACGCCACCATATGGCTTCCATATCACCGGCAATTTGACGTGAGCGCGCTGGTTTCTGGAACTTTTTTCAGATCGCCGTCGACCTGTCAAACAGAGATCTCGCCTGTGTTCTACGGTGATCATGCGTTCCAGAAATTGCCTGTAGAAGATCGGAAGCAATCTTCCCTTCACACATCACCATGCCACATGGTATAATTGTAGCAGCGATGTCGCCATACTGTTTTGATAGGGGCGTGCTAGAGTGTTTTTCATCGCGCCCCTATCACTGCGATTGGTGGACGTAACTTCGTTCCCATTGGTGAGCCTTGAGTGAACGCACGGGTCATCAAATAAGGCGCCTCGGACACGGCCAGCCAATTGGAACGCAGTATCACCCACCAATCACCACAGATGCGACGCGAAAAACACAACATCCAAGCACGCCTACTTGATTTCTTTCACGATCACTGTGCACATTGCCCTCGCCCTGTCACACGCCACCATGCTCTGTAATTGCCTGGTGAATGATGCCTGATTTCTCTGCAGTTCAGGCCAATCAAGCAATGCTCCACAGGCGATTTATCGCCGTAGAATCTCCCAGTCACACGCCCCTACGCACAGGCGATGTGGTTTCCACATCACTGAATTCGGGAATTGCCACCCAAATCTCTAGCGATAAGGTGGCGTGTGACGGTACCTTTATAGATGAATATGAAGAGAGACCACTGTTTTAAAAGTTTAATTTTGTTTATTTTATCAGGATGTTTATTACTCAAATTAAAAATCACAATTAAAAATTTATTGTTTAAACTAATAAAAAGAAGGTTTAGTTTAAACATTAATTATAATTTTTAGCATATTTTATTATTATGAGTACTATTTCATACTGTATATACTGTATATGAGGAAGTTTTTAATTGTGATTCTTAATTTGAGTAATAAACATCCCGATAAAATACGGGTTAAACTTTTAAAACAGTGGTCTCTCGCGTGGGATCTTAATCGAAGAACACGTTTTCTTTTTATATAGTGTATGTAAACTTCTGGAAATGGATTTCATGGTTTGTCTTCTTATTCTAATTCACATGGAATGGCTCGTTAAAAGGTCGATATTGACTTCTATGATTGCTACATCAAATAGTTGGTACCAAAGTCTCAGTACTTTTTCCCTCTGAAAAAAATATTTACATATTTAAATTTCTGGAAGAGCATCACTTGACCTATAAGTCTCTTATACCAGTTTGGCACTCTCTGTAAGGAGAATTAGTCTCAATTAAACTCTCAAGCAAGGGCCAATCTTTCTTTGAAGGGGTTAATGGATACCCATTTATTCAGACCTAATCATTCACTGCTTTAAATGCAAGTGAAATAATTAAACTTGTCATTGGAAGAACCCTTTACATTTTAACATACCAAAGTCATGTGCCCTACATTCTCCGACACATAGCCATATTAAAGACGTGTGGTTAAGATCTCGTTGACCCCATAGATGTATTGGATAGAGTCATTAATTATGCATTTTATATTATATATTTTTAAAGTTTATATTATTCAGTGCTTTGAAAAAATATTCCTACTATGTAAAGCTGGAAGTTTTTACAGTGATTTTTAACACTTTTTCACGTTATACTCACTAACGTTTTATTTTATTTGAATTTTATGTAATATACCAACATAAATTAGAAAAAGTATCTGTTAAACGTAAAGGAAATGATAAATGGTTTTCTAAACATTTTAAAAATATAAATCTGCCAATTGTGATGTGCATTAATGTTCAGCCCCCTACATAAATACTTTATAGGACCACCTTTCACAGGAATTACTACTGCAGGTCTTTTGGGGTAACTCTCTAACAGCTTTGCACATGCGAGGTGACATTTTTGCACCTTTATGTAATAATCTAACCCATCTTGGTCCCTATATGTTTTCAATCCTGGTCCCCATTTGTACCTCATTCTGTCCCCCATATGTCTCTTATCCTGGTCTTCATATGTCCCCCATCCTGGGCCACATATGTCATCCATCCTGGTCCCCCTATTTCCTCCATCCTGGTCCACCTATGTCATCCATCCTGGTCCCGATGTGGTCTCCCTATTGGTTCCGATATATCACTCATCCTGGCCCCCATATGTTTGTCATCCTGGTCCCCCATCCTGAACCCCATATGTAATCCATCTGTGTACCCATACGTCTTCCATTCTTTTTTCCATATGCCCTTTATCTTGGTTCCCATATGTCCCTCATCCAGGTCCCAATATATCCCTAATCCTGTTCCTCATATATCCCTCATTCAGGTCCCCATTTCTCTCTCATCCAGTTCCCCATATATCCCCCATATATGGCGAAGTGAGTGCCTATATCAGTTGCTGGCCACTAATAGGCCAGCAACTTTTCTACTGTTGCGGTGCATGAAGAGCATCCAGCACCACAATACATTTCAACAGAATGTGTGTCCAAAAATGCACATTCAGTTGAAACCGGCAGGGCTCTGGAATCAGATTGGGGTACTGCTTCTTGTGAGTTTAGGGAACTGGCTGCAATTTTAAAAACTGGTTTCTCTGAACCAGTGTGTACCACCTGAATTCCACCCCTGGACATGCCAACACCTGACTTCTTTTGCTGTTGGCCATAGCTTCTTAATGTGAAATGAAATGTCATCAGGGTGCGGTAACAGAAGCAGTGTGAGTGGTAATTCACTTGAGGGTGATGACAGAAGCTGTGAAGCAGTTCTGCTGTCACTCACATGACTTCTTTCGCTGTCCTCTTATGATGTCTTCTTTCACAGCAAGAAGCTACAGCTGACAGGGAGAGAAGCAGAATGCCAGTGCCTCAGTCACTTCTCCATCAGCTTCTATCAGCACCAAAGATTCAAGACATCATCAGAGGGTGGTGATGTAAGAAACTATGTCAAAGGCAACCTGTCAGCTACTTTAGAGCACCCAAGCCATTACTATCTGTCCCTGAACCTTCATAGTACATTCCTACGCATCACTGTCTGAGCTAAAAGTGTTGTTTAATAGTTGAACAAAACATTTTATAATTTACCCTTTAACTGAGGCATGGTCTACTGTGTGGGCATTATTTTGGATTTCCATGCAGCCTTCCAGCCCTGGTTATCATACCCCGGTGGGGCGTGATAATCTATTGTACAAGCACTGCCCCTTCTGTGTAAATACTCAAATCTATGGGCTGATTCCAGGTATGATGTGTCCAGTGCAATGTGGGTGTGTTATTGGGTGTACTTGCCTGCTTCAGAATGCACACTGCGCATGCTCTAGAGCTGACAAGTACACCAAGTCACTCATCCACATTGCACAGGACTGGAAATATATGCACCGGACACGTCATACCTGGAAGCAGCCAATAGATTTTAGTATTTACACAGAAGGGGGCAGAGATAGTACATTAATTTATCATGCCCACTGGGGCGTGATAACCATGGATGGAAGGCAGGGATGGACTCAGATTGTCTAGACCATGCCTCATTAACACAGAAAATTGTAAGTTATAAAATGTTTTGTTCCAACTAAACTACCCTTTTAGCTCAAACAGTGATGCTTACGAATGTACTAGGAAGCTGCATGGACAGGTAGTGATAGCTTGAAGGTGTCTAAAGTAACTTACATATTCCCTTTAAGCGACTACAACATCACCTTTGATGAC